>CAUYPO010121594.1:0-29278 GCA_963574435.1 Cheirogaleus major | reverse complement strand
GGCTTGGGGCCACGCGGACTTTGGCCAGGGTCCCTCCCGACGGCCCCAGGCGGGCACAGGTCTCGAGGCAGCGGGGCCCTCGCCAGCCCTGGTTCCCCAGAGTCGCTCACTGACTTCCGCTCAAGCCTGTGGCACCCGACTACGTTTTACCCTCACCTCCTCCTCTTTCCCCTGCACGGCAATCTTGCTGAACCTTCAGGCCAGCTAGGTACGACCTGAATTTCTTTTGATCAGAACCGGCTGTTTTTGCACTGGTGACGAGTGGGCCTGGGCCTCGGTCCCTCCCCACAGTAAAGGCTTCTGGGGGAGGGAAAAGCCGCGTGACGAACTAATTCCCGTTTCCTGGGAAAGAGCCCGGTGAGGCCGATGAGGGGTCCGGAGCAGACAGCCAGCAGTGTTGAGAATGTCCGCGAGCGGGAGAGCGGCAGGCTGCTTCTAGAACACTGATCCCGGGAACCTCACCTTCCCTCTGGGGGCAGGCCAGGTGCTGGGGAGACAGGGCCAAGCCGGCACGATGGCAGGAGTCGGTGACTAGGTTGCCATTCGAGCAACGGTCTGCAGGAGCTGGGAACTGTGACCCCTGGGCAGCGTCTGTGCCTCCAGTTGGCCGCAGTCACCACCACTCCCTACTGTTCTCCGTCCTGTCTGCTTTACTCATTTACGTCACCTGTCCTGCTGCTGCAGGAGTAATGTCTCTCTCCTTCCTCCCCGCTGGGCTAAGCTCTTTGCATCCTAGTATCAGAATCTGAAAACCAGGTGGGGAAGGGGGTCCATCGGCTCTCTGATCTCCTGGGTCAGGCTTTATTGTTCGGCAGACGCTCACTTTCTGCCCACTTCCCTAAGCCGCTGCTGGAGGAGGACGTTCCCTGCCCCGTTGATGTTGGGCTCGGCCCTGCGCTTTGCTTTGGCGAATGGAACGTGGAGGGAAGTGACGTTGTGCCAGTTCTGAGCCTGGGCCTTCGGGGGCATTACGTGTTTCCACCCACCCCCTGGTAGCTTCCGAATTTACTCGTGAGAATAACGAACTCCTGGGTAGCTGCTGCCCTTTCGACCTGGGCCCCAGAATGTGCACACATGGAGAAAGGCCGTCTGTCCCCCCGTACCTCTGAGCGTGAGAACAAACGCTGGTCGTGAGCTACTGCGCTCCGGGACGCAGGTTCCCAGCTGGGGTGGCACAAGGCGATGTTCTGCCTTCTTGTTTCAGCCTCACACTGTAAACAAGTGTCCTTCTCACGGTCTGTTTAGTGCCAGAGGAAATACACGTGTTAGCTAAGCCCCCGGGGGGTAGACGGCGGCTAGATTCAGCCCAGGGAATCCGTGTGTGCCGTGAGCGTCCTTTGAGGACGAGTTACCGTGCTGCTCGCTGCGAATTCGATGTTCGTGAACCAGTGATGCGCATTACATAAGGTGGCTCTGATCAGAAACACACATAAAACAAGGCTACATATCGATCACCTGGGGAAAATGTGACCAGAGGCTCACAGGAGCCTGACCCTGTGTTTCCCCCAGGAGCTGTGTTCAGTATTTGCTAATTCAGCGTCACGATGACTTTATAGGCCGTAGCTCCCGCGAATAACAGAATTGACCGTGATGCCCGTCTGTGAGACACGCCATCGTCTCTCCACCAGTGCACCTCCCAGGCTCGGGGCCGTGTCCCCTAGTACCGCCTCCTGCCTACGTGAGGGGGGGACAGACCTGTAGGGGAGCGCCCGGCTCAAGGTCCTTACACAGAGAGGTGGGTAAGGGACCAAGCCTCTACCGGAACCTGGGTCGGCTGTGCCCCGTCCCACCCTGCTGGACCCGGAGCAGGACTGGGGGTGGGGGGCTTTGTGAGGGAGGACGGCGGGTCACCAGCTCTCCAGCGCCCAGACGGAGCCCAGTGTCAGCCTCTGCAAGGTCAGGGCAGCCGCCTGCCCCTGCACAGCCCCGTCACCCTTCTCCCTGCCTCGCGATCCCCGGCCACCCCGGCCCTCACCTGCTCTCTCTCTTCAATCCTTTTAACTCCTCACCGAGCTTGTCGCAGGCCGGGCACCCTGACCTGTCATCTCTCTTGATAGTTTTTGTAGATAATAAAATTCCCGTACATGAATAATATAGTAAATGTAGACCACACACTTTTAAACAGAACATAAAAATCACCAATACCACTACCCCAAGGAAACCAGGGATGCTACTTCAGTGTTTCTTTTCATTTTAACACACAAACACACACACACACACACATGCACACACAAGCATACAGAGAAACAAAATGGGAAATTAAGTTTATTTCCTACTTTATCCACATGAAATGTTGTGAGCACTTTTCCAAGTCATTAAATATTCCTCCGAATGTCACCTTTTTGTTTGCCTACATTGTATCCATTTTGAATGAGCTTGTAAATGAACATTCATTCCTCTTATTGGCCACTTGGGAGTTTTGGGTTTTAACCATTATGAAAAAAAATGTTTATAACATTTGGTTCTTTTTAAACTATAGTACCCATTATCGATTTGGAATTCTCAGCCCTGGACAGCCTGTGGCATCAGACATTAGTCCCATTTGAGAGGTGAAGAAACCAAGAGCCCAGAGAGGTTCAGAGACTCACCTGGAGTCACCCAGCAAGTGAGGACCGGCCTATGCTTTAGAGACAAGGGAATATTCCCCTTTTCAAAGGCAACAGGCTTCTAATTTGGGGCACTCTATTCAAACCAAACCAAAGCCACAAGCTCTATTTGCATTAGATTTTATTTTCTGCCAACAGAAAGTACTTGGAGCGGTTCCTTTTCTCCATGCGCTTCCATGGTGTTGGGAATGTTCCAGGAAGTCTATCCGGGTGGTCTCTGCAGTTGGTCCCTGAGGGCCCTGGGGTGGTCCACTCCAGGGTCTGCGAACGGCAGCCCATGGACAAAATCCAGCCTCCCACTTGTTTTTGTACACCCTGAAAGCTAAGAGTGGTTTTTATACTTTTACGTGGTTGAAGAAAAAATCAGACGATTGCAATTGATTTCAATGATAGGGAACACTAACTTCAGTCCCCCAATTCAGCAAAATATTATCCTCCCCCAAATTCCATTCTTTTAACTAGCAAACCTGTATTATTTTTTAAAGGCTACACTCAGTTACTATATTTAGAGTTTCATCAATAAACCTTCCTCGGGGACTCAGTAAGGTTTGGACCCTGTCACCTGGATCTGAGCTAAAGAACCAGGTGAGCACTGTTTGAAGAATGTCACCGGACGGGGCCGCTCGCCCCACCTCCCAACAGCGGCAGATGCTGGGGGAGGCCCAGCGTGTCGGGCCAGGTGGGTGGCATGAGGCTGCGTGTGCAGTGCCGGCACCGCCCCGCCTCCCAGGCTGAAGGGCACAGACCTTGGATGGCGTGAGTCTAAACGGCAACTATTTATAGGCATGTCACGTAGAGTTTACAAAAAAAAAAAAAGGAATCATGTCATAACGATGTCCCCAAATATGCATTTCTCACTTGAGTCTTGCAGTGAGAGGGACAGTGTTCACTTTGCGACGTTGCATGTCTCCAGTTTCCTTTGGTCCCATACCGTGTTTAGCCCGCCCCTCTGTGGATGGCATTTAGGTGGTTTCTGTGTGTGTGAGTGTGTGCGTGAATAACACATGCCGTTGTACAGGATGCCACGCAAACATGCTTGGACGTAAATCTCTACTTAGGCCTTTATTTCTGTAGATTTCCTAGTAGTGAAATTTTTAGGGTAGAAGGGACTTTGTGTAAACCGATTCTGTCAAATCACTCTCCAAAAAGGCTGTGCCATGGTGTGCTTCCACCAACAGAGTATCTGGGTAATCATCTCCCCGTTCCAAAACAAACATTGACTAGGAGCCATCGTTTACGTTTTAGCCAGTTTGTTAGATTTTTTTTGAAGGATTGTAACTCCATGTCGGAATTTGCATTTTCAAGTGATAAGTGTGCTTTCCCGTCTTTTTACATATTGCTGGCTGTGTGTATTTCTTCTGTGAATTGCCCATGCATAGTCTTTGTTCATTTTTCATCTGAGGTGATGGGGAGTTTTCTGAACAATTTGCAGGCAGAGCAGGACCCTGGATGGTCACTCTGCGTCTAGCTAGCTGGTCCCCGCTGCTCCCGCCCTGTGTGCAGGCCCTGCCCCCCTGCCCTGCTCCACACCTCCCCCCCTTCCGCCCTCCTCCGGCCCCGGCCCAGGGAACCCTTTCTCTCACTGCCGCGTGGAGCCCTCCCCTCCTCACCCATGTGCATTCCCCAAAAGGCATTGACTATGCCTAAAAGACCTTCCTCTTTCCAGAAACTGTGACTATTAGAAACCCAAAGGCCAGTAACTGAGTCCTTAATAAGTTAAACATAGCTTTACCACATGACCCAGCAATTCCACTCCTGGCCATGTACCCAAAAGAGTTGAAAACAAGTGTTCAAACAAAATCTTATACATAGACATCCACAGCAGCATTTCTCACAAGAGCCAAAAGACAGGAACAACGTAAATAGCCATCGACTGACACATGGATTGCAAGATGTGGTCTGCCCGTGCACTGGAATATTACTCTGCCATGAAGAGGGAGGAGGTACTGAGATGAGCTACAACACGGAGGAACCTGGAAAACACATATTAAGTGAAGTCAGTCACAAAGGCCATGTGCCATGTGAGTCCACGTATACGGAATGTCCCCAGTAAGCAAGTCCACAGAGACAGAAAGTGAGTCAGTGGCTGGCGGAGGCTGGGGGTGGCCACTGGGCTGAGTGGTGACTGACAGGTGCAGAGTATCCCGCTGGGGGGGTGACAATGCTTTGGGACTAGACAGCGAGGGAGGCTGCACAACACTGTGAAGGTCCTACATGTCGCTCAGGGTAAATTTCATGTTACGCACGTCTTACCACAATAAAAACAAAGTAAATACAGATAATAATTCTTTTTAAAAAGCCAGAAATCGACTCCTTGCCCATTTTTCCTGTTTTCTATGCCGTGGTTCCTTCTTGGAGGCCCTGAGTCTAGAACAAGCTCTGCCGCCTGAAAGTGAGAAGAGTCACTATTTTGAAAATGTGACCTATGTGAAAATGTGAAAAAGCGGCCTGGCCTTTGCCTGCTGTTGCTGGGAGAGACCTCCTCACAGGACGAGCATCCGAGCCTCGTAGGAGCTTCCTGGGTGGCCACGGTGCCCAGATGATGGGACTGACGTGTCAACGTGCTCTCCCCATGGCACGCGCCCAGCCCAGGCCCGAGGAGGAGACACTCAGCCAGTGTTTGCAGAATGAACAGATGCAGGAAGAGCAAACGCCGCCTGTGGATGTCACGGACGGTCCTCTCCCCGGCAGAAGGTGCGGGCCACGTGCGTCTGCGGGGCTCACCCGGAGTGCGGGCTGTGTGTGGAAAGGGCCTTGTTTTCCCAGAAAGGAGCAGAGCCGGGTGTCGACGCTCGTGAGAGACATCGCAGCTACTGTCCCGGGTGCCGCTCAGTGGGCCAGTGAGTGTGAGCAATGGGCTTGATGGGCCAGCCTCACCCTGACGGGCCGAGGCTGGTCGTGTCTGACACCCTCGACTCACCCCTCCCCAGGGTCTCTGGAGGAGAGGGCTCGGGCCGAGTCCCTGGGCCCTGCCGCTGGAGAAAGGAGACACAGCAGAGAGGACACTGTCTTCTGCGAGGTGGCTCAGAGTCAGTGGTCCCGTGTGCAGCCTGAGCCATCTGCTGGGTTTGGGACGGGGGGCATCTCGCTTCTCCCAGCCTCAGCTTCCACATCTATAAAATGGGGACATGTCAGGTCGTCCTGAAAGTTAAGACAAGTATAAATCCCTCAGCAGGGGGTGTGCCGCACCACAAGCTCTCGGCGTGCGACTGGGTTCCATTGCTGGGGTGGGAGAGGGCATGGGCCCCTCCTAAAGGACTCGGTGTGTCTACAGTCGGCCCTGTCCCCCCGTCTGCAGAGGAGGAACTGGACTCGCAGACACGTCAGAGCATCGGTGGACGTTGACGTCACCCGCGTGAATTAGGGTTCCACACGCAGAGGCCCGGGGACGAGACAGGGCACGGCTCGTGGGAGGATCGAAGAAGCCCGACGCGGTGGGGGTGAGGGGACGTCGGGGCGTCAACAGGGCGAGGTCACTGTGCTAAATGTCCCGCAGTATGTGGGACGGTCTCGCCCAACAAAGCGCTGCCGTGTCCCCGATGCCGGGCGCTCTGTGGCCGGCTGCGGGTTGCTGGGGGCTGTCTCTTCACACCCAAGGAGCAAATAGGCCCCCGTTATGGGGAGAATCGTGTCTTCGTTCCCCCCACTCGTACGTTGAAGTCCTGACCCCGAGCGCCTCAGGACGTGACTGTGTTCGGAGGTGAGGTCTTCGAAGGGTAATTGAGGTCTTCGAAGGGTAATTAAGGTTAGACGAGGTCGTTGGGACGGGCCCTGATCCACTATGACAGGTTTGCTTATGAGACGAGATTAATGCATGGACACAGGGCAAGACCATGCGAACACGGGGGGAGGGGAGGGTGGCCATCTGCCAGCCGAGGACAGAGGCCTCAGAGCAGCAGCCCTGCCGACGACACCTTGGTCTTGGACTTCCAGCCTGTAGAGCCGTGAGCTAGTAGAATCCCGTTGTTGAGGCACCCACCGCGCGGGACTGTGTCGCGGCAGCACTGGCGGACGATACTCCACCGTGGGCTGGAAGCCGGCGTGGGCACCGCAGGCCCGGCCCGCGCAGGCAGGGCGTGCAGGCGGAGGGCCCTGGCCCCGGGTCCTCAAATGCTCTTCGAATCTAGAAACAGTGCGATTAATCCAAGACGGTGGAAATCGGCTGTAATGATCTTTTCCACGGAGAACACACGGACAAGAGCCCCCGTGAAAAATAGGCAGCGTTGCCTCCCGATCTGGCTGCGCCGTGTGGGACACGCGGCAGGGCGGGGAGAGACCCGGGTCGCATTCCTGCGCCGGCTTCTTGGCGGCTTTTGTTGCCCACCGCATAGACGCTTCCCATCTGCAGCGTCCGGGGGATGCCGTGTCCTGAGAAAACCCGGCTTCACCTGCGTGTCATGGCTCAGCGAGGCAGCCTGGCGTGCCATTTGTCCCCATCGTGACCCGTGCTGAGGACGCTCTGGTTCCTGGCTCACTGGACAGGGCAGGTCACAGTCCCCCAGGGGCAGGTCACCCAGAGACAGGACCCACCCTGCCCTGGGGTGCCCGCCGGCACCCACAGGCGCTCGGAGGTGGCACATTCCACAGCAAGGAAGGCAGCGACCTGGGACCTCACTCTACTTTGTCCTTCTCTTGCGGCGTGGCCTTTGGCGCGTGGCTGCCTCTTGCCGCACCTCAGTTTCGGTGTTTTCCAGTGCCAGGTCTGGGGCAGGGTTGGTCCTCGAGGTCCCGACCGGCTCTGATGTTCTGTGATGTGTTCCTGCGACAGCTCACGTCACCGTTTGGGCAAGTCACGTTAGCTCTCTGAGCCCCAGTTCCCTCGTCTGTAAAAGGGGTGTAATCATAGATCCTTCACGACAGTGCTCTGAAAGAATTAAATATCTTTTACACGTGCGTCAGCGTGTCCGGGATATAAACGTGCAGAGAGCATCAGCTATTATCTGTGTTTACTGTTATTGTCCTTTGAGATTCCATCAGTCAGTAAATGTTCACTGTGTATCTACTAAATACCAGACACTTCTTCAGGCTGTGGATACCCCCTCATACACCTTACATTCCCAAGCGGGAAACCAGATGATAAAGCAATACGTAAATTAATATGATGTAATGTCACATAGTAATAGCACTTCAAGGGAAAGTGAAGGAAGGTCACGGAACAGAGGATGGGGGCTCTGGGCATGGCTCTGTAGACAGGGTGGCAGCTGAGCGGATGGCTGAAAGGAGTGGAAGAGGGGACCACGCTGCTCTCTAGGTCAAGAATTGGCAGTCTATGGCCTGCGGGCCAAATCCGGCCCACCATCTGTTTTTGTAAACAAAGTTTTATTAGAACACAGCCATGCCCATTCATTATGATTATCTGTGGTTGCTTTTGTAGCATAATAGCAGAATTGAGTAGTTCCAGGAGACCATAAATAAGGCCCCCAAAGCCTAAAATATATACTGTCTGGCCCTTTATAGAGAAGGTTTGCAGACTCCTGCTCTAGGTGACGGGAACCACAAGCACGGAGTCCCCGAGGTTGGGCATGCTGGGTGAGCTGAGGCTCATCACACAGGTGTGCGGCTCTCTGCGCCCCTTGCCGGGTCAGTTGTGTGTGGCTTTCCAGCCCATCAAGATTAGATAGTCCCTCGAGGACAGAAGTGAAGCTTCAGGCCTCTTCCAGAACACGAGCTAATGGAACGGGGGGACGTAAGTGGGAGCCGACTGGGAAACGGTAGCATTTTCGAGCTATTTTAAAGCACTCAACAGTTAGCTAGTGCTATTAGGGGCATTAAACCATTATCTTGGCGCAGCAGGGACCGTGCAGGATCCTTGCTTATCCTGTAGCCTGAATAGCTCCCTCGAATGTCCGAGAGACCTCTCTTCTCTGTATTCTGTATTCCTCCGCGTTCAGCCCCCAAATCACAGAGCTCTTCTTTCCCACGAGAGTGCCATTTGGGAAGTCAGACCCCTGGATGCTTTGTGTCCTAACTCCAGTCAGCGGGGACCCTGTGGTGGGCCAGGCAGATGCTGTCCCAGCACTCGGAGTAGGGGGCGGGAGTGAGGAGTCGCAAACGCAAAAGCTTACAAGGGCCAGGGCAGAAAACAAGCAGCAGAGAGGGTCGGACTCTGCAGTCTGTCGAAGAGGACACCCTCCCACCCCCGCAGTCCTTTACGTTTAATTATCTCTTTAAGATTGTGTTGGGCAATTTACAATTACTTGAAGGCTCATTTGGCCCCTAGGAAGCCAATGAGCTCTCTATTGTCTGCGGGTCTTGATTGAGTGGTGAGAGAGTTTAAAGGAAGCTTCAATCAGACCCAATATTACCCTATGAGAAGTCTGGTGACCTGTTTACCGGGGACAGCCACAGCTTTTCACCATAGCCCTAGAGTCCTGGAGCTGTGTTTGGTCTGAGTTTAGAGTCAGTTAGGATTACAGTGGGAGATTAGCTTAAATAAGAAATATATTTCTCCTTCACACAAAAGAAGTCCAGGGGTAGCAAGTCAGTCCAGAGATGGTATAGCAGTTCCACAGTATTTAGGAATTCAGACCTTTCTCATTTCTAAAATCTGCTTACTCTTCCATGAATGTGGCCTTTTTCCTCACGATCAAAAATGATTGCTTGAAATCCAGCCATCACACTCACCTTCCTTTGTGCTCCCCAAAGGAAGCCCAGCTCTGTATTCTTGTTATCTGCACACTCATTATACAAGTCCTCCCCAGGAACAAGGCTGCATAGAGAAGCATAAGTATCCATAATACAAACACATCCACACATAGAATGAACATTTATATTAATAAATTAGCTCCTAATTAAACATTCTTCCTGTTTCATACCAGCTACCTATCTCTAGCCATTCAGATGTGTTAGGATTTTCCTGAGTGCTAGATGTTTCAAGCACCAGACAATACCTTATCAATTACAAAGTAGAATTGGAAATACTGCCAAAGATGTAGGATGTCATGAAAATAATAAAAGTGTAATTTTTAAACTGCTCAGTTTCTATCCAAAGCCTTGAAAAGCCTGGATCTAGTGGAGATGGTCCAGTTAAAAATTAAAGGAGAGGAAATTAATAAATATAATGATAGGATTAACTGCTTTAAACGAGAACTGTCAAAGGTTAATGGCGTCCTGTCGGAAAACCGATCCAGCCTTGAGGTGATCGGGCTCATAACACGATTTAGAAGTCAAACCTTAAGTACAGGATGCTGTTTGTGTTGTGCTATCAAAACATTTCTGGGGAAAATTACTCCAAGAGAAAATTATCTACACTGAATTGGTTCATTCTTTGTTCACTCTGAGAATTTAGCACATATTTTAAATTATAACTTAAAATTTTAAAATGTTTCTAAGCTGGGTGCAGTGAGTCGTGCCTATAATCCTAGCACTTTGGGAGGCCGAGGCAAGAGAATCGCTTGAGGCCAGGAGTTGGAGGCTGCAGTGAGCTGTGATTGAGCCACTGCACTCCAGCCTGGGTGACAGAGTGAGACCCTTCCTCTTAAAAAATAAATAAAAATGCATCTAAACTATTTTCTTAATTTTATGGTATGTTTTAAAATAAAACATAACTTTTTTGTTGTTTTTGTCACTTACTATGAAATTCATATCCATATTTAAGTGTAATCTCCTTAGGAAGCCATTTTTTAGCCTCAGTTTCTCAAATACCAAGAACCTCCAGTACTTCCAACACATGCATCGGAAATGTGGGATTCATATGCAGCTACGCTCTGTCCAGTCCTGATGACTCGTGACCATTGTCACCTACTTGAAGTATGAATTTGAATAATGCTGACTGTGAGGTTGGCACATGGGACCATTTCACCTGGCCAGTGGGTGTGCCTAACCCACTGCCCAGCATCCACACCTAACATGGCATTCTTGCTTAAAAATCAACTTTACTGAAATATAATTTGCATACAAAATTCATACATTTGTAGTATGTAGTTTAATGTTAATGAATTTTGACAAATGTATATACCCATGTAACCTCCAAGACCCAAAAAGTTCCCTTATGTCCCTTTGCAGTAAACCCTGCACATACACACACACTCATTCCCTGTCTTAGGCAACCACAAATCTTATTTCTGTCATCATATAGGTTTTGCCCATTCTAGAACTTCATATAAATGGAATCATTATAGTATGTACTCCTTTGTGTATGACTTCTTTTGCTCAGCATACTATTTTTGAGATCATCTATGTTATTGCTTATATAATTATTTTATTCCTTTCCATCACTGAGTAGTATTTCATTTATGTGAAGAGTGACATTATAAAGTATATGACACGTACTCATACTCTTAGAAGTAGTGTAAAATGGCACAGTCACTTTGAAAAGTTTTTTGGCAGTTTCTTATGAAGTTAAACATACGCTTATTCTATGCCCCAGCAGTTCCACTCCTTGGTGTTTACCTGAGAAAAATAAAAGTATATATCCACACAAAGACTTGTACATAAATGCTCACAGCAGGTTTTTTTAATAATAGACAAAAAATGGAAGCAATCTGTAGCAGAAGATGGAAAAAAGCCCATAATAGATACGTGAAAGACAAAGAGAAAGGAAACAAAGCATACCACTACAAAAAAATATCAACAAATCACAGAGGAAGATAGCAAGAGAGGAAGAATGGAACAAAGGAATATAAAATAGTCAGAAGACAATTAACAAAATGGCAGTAGTAAGTTCTTACCTATCAATAATTTTTTATTTGTATAAATCTATGGGGTCTAAGTGTAATTTTGTTACATTTTTGATTAATGATGAAGCCAGAGCTTTTAGGGTATCCATTACTTTAAATATAAATGCATTAAATTCTCTAATCAAAAGACATAGAATAGCTGAATGAATAAAAAATACAAGACCAACTATATGCTGCCTACAGGAAACTCACGTTAGCTTTAAGGACACACAGGTTGAAAGTGAAGGGTGGATAAAGATATTATATGCAAAGGATAACCGAAAGACAGCAGGGGTGGCTATACTTAGACAAAATAGAAAATAGAAGACAAAATAAGTTTAAAAGGTTTTTAACTTAAAAACCGTCGCGAGAGAAAAGGTCATGATGCATAATGATAAAGATTTATATCTTTATTTATATCAATTATAAATATATATACATCCAACATCAAAGTACCTAAATATATAAAGCAAACATTAACAGAACTGAAGGGAGAAATACCAATATAATAATCTGCATATTAACTAGGAAAAAGCAGCAAACTACCTAAAAGAGGTAAAAGAGGATTCTAAAGGTTTTAGAAATTGCAAACGCAGAAAGCAGTAAGGCCAAGGAGAGCGAACAAGGAAAGAATTGAGAACATGGCAGGGGATCCTCCACCCTGAGGCTGAGATTCAGTCCTCGGAGGAAAGGAGTGGACGCCTCAGCAAACATGCAGAATGCTGTAGTGAAGAGACTTCCGGGAGCGTGCCGGCCAGAGATGGTCTGTAGGAACAGCCTGCCAGATGGCCAGGAAACTTGCTGAAGGGCATGAGTGGGCCAGACCTGGCTCATGAGGGCTGCGGAGGTGAGTGCAACAGGCCTGTACTCCAGCCTGTGAGCATCCAGGCCACAAACACATCACCCCGGAACCAGGAAGAGAAATCTGGTCACCGCCGCATTTGATGCAGCCTAACATCAAATCAGCTTGTGACGGGGAAACGTTTACAGGGTCCAGCTGCAGCATCACAAAGCAGGGCAAAGAAGAGCAGATTTGGAGCTGAGAAGCGATAAGTTGATAACTGGTCGACAGCCCCAAATCCCATCAACTGGTGACTATGGATAAAAGCACTGTGATATGTCCATGTGGCATGACTTCCTTTTATATTCGTGTGCTCATCTGTGCCATTACCCTTGTATAGTGATAAGACGCACTTTAAGTTTTCAGGGATGCGAGTGGAGAAGTCAGTAGCTCTAACGTGGGGATGCTGTTTCAGTGGTGGGAGTTAAGCTATACTCTGTTGCACCTGCAATACAGCATCTAGCCGCCAGGGGGTGCTCGGTAAACATCTGGTGAAAGTGTACGTGAACGGAGTCTCTGAGGATGGAAGTGGAAGACAGGAACTGAGTTGGCAACGATCAGAGCCCGGGTCCCTGGGAGTGACAGATGGGAGCATTTCCACACAGCCCAACAGCTTCCTTCTCTGATGGTCAATTCTCCCCCTGACCCCAATAAAAGTGAACGTTTATTGCAGTCCAGGTGTGCCCACGTTACATATGTAATCTTGTTTCTTCTCTAGAAGTTCATCAATTAGCTCTAATTCTTATGTGCACTTACAAGGAGACTGAGGGAGAGGTTGAGTGAGTGTCAGTCATCACACGGCCAATACAGGGTCACAGCTGTCCTTTACTGCAGTGCAGGGCAGGGGGATTGTCATCGGCCCCTCGGCATCATTAGTGAAGGTGATGGCTAGTACCTGTGTGCAGAGACCCCAGCGAACACACTCTGAATTCGCGAAGCTGCTCGGTGGGGCAATGATTCACGTTTCCTCCGCAAGCCTTCCCGTTTAAAAGCATGCCCTTTGGAACACTTCAGCATGAGGCCCTGCACGTTCGCTGTTTATATCTTCTTCCAGAAGCCATCTGCTGGGGAAATCAAGGCTCACCTGCGAGCTAAGAGGACGCAGTGGGCGGCCGTCACTTCCATCCATTTCTGTTGATGAACGTCAGAGGGAGGGATGCTGTTACTAACTGCCTGACTCAGTAGAAGATTCCTCCCCAGGAGGCAGGTTTGAATGCCAGGAGTGACACCTGAACGTAAGATGCCTGAGCGATGTCTGGGCCGAGGGAGGGGAAGAGGTCAGGAAGGAGGGAGACGAGACCTCGGTCTGCAGCAGGCAGAGCAGAATTCGTCTGTTGCAGTGGCTGGTTCTCATTGATTTTTCTGCCCCATTATCTTGGTCAAGAGTTTTATAATTGCAATGCCTGCTCAGTGGAGGTCCAGCATAAATGAAAATTTGTTCGTTCACTTAGCAAGCATTACTTGTGTACCCACTCGGGGCCACACACGATGCCTTCTGGAAACAGGTGCTCCTGGGGAATAAACGAGGTAATTGCAGAAATTGTAAAGTGCTGCGAAGAGACTGAGTGCCACAGAGCGGGAGAGGAGACGGTGAAGGGAAGTGCCACAGAGCGGGAGGGGAGACGGTGAAGGGAAGTGCCTCTGGGGAGGTAACCGCTGGGCTGAGGCGGGAAAGAGGGAGCCAGTTTGGAATCTGGGTGAAGAACTTTCCAGACTGAGGGGACAGCAAGTGCAAATGCCCTGAGGCAGGACTGTGCACGGCAGAGCAGGAGAAGAGAAGGCTGCCGTGGCCGGGGTGAAGGAAGCAAGGACGAGATTCTGGAGACCAGGTAGGGCCCGTTTTGATTTTATCCTAAGAAGCTCAGGCAGCCACTGGGGGGGGGGGTGTCAAAGTGGCTACCAGGAATGAGTGCAACCCCAGGGGGGACGGTGGGGCCTCTCCGCAGCTGGGCCAGGCTGTCTTTCTGCTCCGCCGGCTTGTCACCTCACGTCTCAGGACGGCCACCACAGCTGCACGGGAGGCGGGAGCACAGGGTCAGGAGGATGCCTGCTCACCCATAAAGCAGACGGGAAGTGCAGCCTTTTCCGGAAGCCCCGCGAGCTCCCACCTTCATGCCTCCACACAGGCAGGTCACGTGTGCATCCCAGCTTGGGGTGGGAGGGTGGCTGGGGGACCAAGCGGCCGGCAAGGGGAATGGCCCGCCAGTCACAATGTGTTCCTCGGGAGGACACGCTGACCCACGAAACCAATTAGGATTCTAGGGCAAGAAAGAGCCGACCAGCCCTTGGGGCCAGTGGAGACGAACTCTCCAGCCCAGGTGTTCAAGTGTAAATGAGAGGTCTGTGCAAAGTGCATCGGGAACAGCTGAGACACGGGCCACCCCACCCCAGCTGTCGGTGGGAGGGAAGGTTCCGGATCAGGCTGCAAGGTCAGGGGAGCCCAGGGGCCGTGCGGCCTGAGTGGAGCGAGGCCTCCGCGTTAGGAAAGGCAAGTGCGCCCTCTCGTGGCTGCCGGGGCGCCCCGCGTCCTCCCAGCACCGTGGGAGCCCAGGCTGGCGGGGCAGAGGGTTTCATCCCGCCCCGCCCGCCGGAGCCTCCAGGGGACCGGAAGGAACCAAGGATGCTGGTAAGAACTGGGCGCTGTGGTATGCCGGGCGTCCTTTTACCTGGCCTGCAAATATTAACTCAGTCCTCTTAGCAACCCTGCCAGGTTGGTCCCATCCGTGTGTCCGTTTCAGTGATGAAGTCATTTGCCCCGTATCACCGGGACAGGAGTCAAACCTGAGCCCACCTCACGTGGAGCCACTGGGTTTGGAGACGGTGGAATATACCCGTAAAGATTACACCGGGGTGACAATTGCATCGATGGCGAATTATGCTTCTTTACTGTTTTTAACTTATTTAAAAAGCCTTGACCAAGATTTCCTAACCTGGGGACTTACGGGCTCCACGGATAAAGTTCGTAAATCCCTGAAACTGGAAGTCAAATGTCGTGTGCGTCTGCACGCTTCCTTTGGCAAAGCCCAGCACGGCCGTCAGGTGGGCAGAGGTGCTGGGAGCCAGAGAAGGTGAAGGGCCCGACTCCGTATTTGTGTCTCGTGTTTATTCTTTCATAGACTCTTGGAGGGGCGTGGGGTGGAATTGATTAGAGAGTGTTTGTCACAAAAGCTTGTCTGAGCGCTGATTGACTCGTGATGATCTTACACTTTGCATAAATCAGCTTTTGTTTAGCTCTGGAAACATCTTGGTTTTGACACCTAATCAGGGCCTCTCACAGTTTGAGGAAGGCCAAAGCCACCTCCATAACTAAAATTAAACTTTTTTAAAAAAAAGCCAAAAGAGGATATAAAAATTGTGGTCAGTCATAAATGTTTATGTTTAACAGAGTCATGCTTTTCGTGTAAGATGCAATGATCATACGTCTACATTTGCATATGGACTCTATGAATAAGTGGTCCAGGCCCGCCCCTCTCCCCGAACCACAAAGGGCACAGAGTAGCTGAATCACATCGGCCCAGGTGCTGGTTTTGAGCAGAGACGACAAAGCGTCCTGCCACCTTTCCAGTTCCTGGAGAAGCGGCGAGAACGCAGGTGAACCCCACTTCAGGGAAGCAGGTTGCTCTGGGTGGGAGCTCAGGGCAGGGCCGGAGGGAGGAGGAGGAGGAGGAGGAGGAAACCTCTCACCTCCCTGAGTTTAATTCCTTATAATCTGGCTTCAGTGTGTTTGGTGCAGAGAAGCCCCAAAGCTCATTCCAGAAAACAAAAGAAATTATTTTGAATTTCCTGCTGTTTGGGCAATAATAGATTTTGGGCTTAGGATTTGGTTTCTATTTCTGCCACTTTTTGGCTGTGTGACTTTGGGTTAACTTCTTTGAACATAAGATTCTTCACTTTTCAGGTCAGGTTGAGGCACTGCTGCCTCCCCAGGCGGCCGTGGGGGTCGGCGGGGTTGGTTCAGCCGGCACTGAGGGGGGGCCGTGAGCACGGGGGTCTGCCTGCCCTGGGAAGACAGGACCACTCACAGAAGGCACTGGGGAGCAGAGCAGACTTTACTGAAGGTTTGAGCAACTTGCAATTTACTACTGGTTGTCCCTCGTCCTAAAAAGGCTCCTGGCCATTTTCAAGTTCTGGTGCCAGTCTCTAGCTGTTTTGTCCAGCTAATCTTCCTCCCCTCCCCTCCCCTCCCCTCCCTCCCCTCCCTCCCCTCCCTCTCCTCCCTCTCCTCCCTTTCCTCCCTCTCCTCTCTCTCCTCTCCTCTCCTCTCCTCTCCTTTCTCCTCTCATTGCAGCTTTCCCTCTCTGCTGAATTCCTCTTGACTTCTACACAGAGCAGTTCAGCATCTTTTGGTGGCCTGACTTCCAGGGTCCCCACAAACAGCTGTGCAAACACAGCCCCAGGTGGCACTATTACATCACAGGCTACAGCAGGGAGCCACAAACTGCAGCGCCCGGCCAACTCCAGCCCACTGCCTGTTTTTATAAATAAAGTTTTATTACAACACAGCCGCACCTGTTCACTCGCTCTACAACTACAGAGTTGAACGGTTGTGACTAAGACCATATGGTCATAAACCTAGAATATTTACTCTTTTACAATTCAACCTTATTATTTAGTGCCTGGGAAGTGTGAGGCCTGGTGAAAGGTCACTGTCCCTTCCAGTGACGTAAAGTCACATCTGTTAAGCAGATCTAGCTCCTGCTCTGATCAGACCGTTGGCCTGGCCCTGGAGACACAGAGACCCCCAGTAACTTTTGCATGTTCTTAAGATGCCCAAATCAAGTAGGTGAGACCATCATGTGTTGTTTAACAGGCACAGAACGGGGACGAGGTTATCCCTGGGAGGGTGACCTAGGCAGGCACCTGGGCAGCTGGGTTTGGCCAATGGGAGGCAGAGATTGGAGGGCAGGAGGGCAGCCGGGGTATTTCTCCCCTCTTCTGCTTCAGGAAGTACCTCTGCAGCCATCTGGGCCCAGAATTGCCCAACTGCTCAACTTTTCACAAAAAGCTACAAATCTGGATTTTTGTGTGAATCTTCCCACCTGTAAATGTTAGCACTGGTTATTCAAATATTATACAGACCTTTTCAGTTCCATGGGCTGACAGTTTGTGGCTTCTGAACAGAAGGTCATTGAGGGTCTCCCCAGCTTAAAATTCCTATGAGTCTGATACAACCCTGGTGGGCAGCAGAATTGAGTACGCCCGCGTCCTGTGACACGCCAGCTCCCGCCCTGGGAAAAACCCGCCCCAGCGTCCGGGAGCTGCGCTCAGGCAGACCCGTCTCAGCACCTGCGGGTAACACAACTGTGGGGAGCCACCAAGGTGTCCATCAGCTGGAGAATGGAGAGATGCTCCTGACGGATCTGCCGCAAAATGCAGACTACAGCTACATTTATTGACATGGACATATCTCAGAACATTGTTTTAGAACGAGAGGAGCAAATTATATAACATTTTAAGCATGAAAAGCAGTAATATATATTGCACATGGGTCTATGTGCACATGTTCTACAAGCGTAAAGGCAGACATGGGAACAGCAAGCAGCGTGTTCAGGATTATGGGAGAGAGGAATGGGGTGGGGAGGTGACTCATGGGGCCCGGCTTTATCTGTCATGCCTTGTTACTTAAAAAATCAATCATGGGCACATGTGGGTTCCCTAGGGTGCTGGTGATAATGATTCCTCTATCTGGGTGCTGACTTCACTCGGTGAAAATTCACTTAGCCAGTCATTCACAGTATGTGCATGTCTCTGCATGTATGTGATGTTTCAATAAAAATGTATTAAGTAACTTAAGTCATAAAGCAAATTTGGACCAACCTGGGTAGTAGATGCAAGCCTTTCTGGCACATAGGTTGAACATCCCAAATCTAAAAACCCGAAATTCACAATGCTCCAAAATCTGACACTTTCTGGGTGTCAACATGGCGCTCAAAGGAAATGCTCATTGGAGCATTTTGGATTTCAGATTTGGGATGCTCAACGGTAAATATAAATGCAAACATCCCAAAGTCTAAAACGCTTCTCGGCCCAACCATTTCAGATCCAGAATACTCAACCTGCAGTATTGTCTGCTCTTTTTTCTAGGCTGACAATTCTTAATAATAATGAAATTCCATGAACCTAGAAATACTTGGCAGTGATCTGGCTACAGATCGAGATCACTAAACGCTTTCTCTTTGCAGCGACCTGGCTGCAGTAGCCAGAGGTTGCTTTACGGTGGCAAGTGTATAATCAAACCCGGCTTCAGAGTAAGACAGACCTGCTGCCTTGAGTGCTTCACATGACCTTTCTGAGCCTCAGTTTCTTCATCTGTCAGACGGGGAGGATGGTGCCAGCCTCGTGGCTCTGCTGTGGGCTCACCAATGCCCGGCACTCAGGCCCTCAAGGAAAGGTGGCTCCAGGCCTTTGCCAGGAGCAGTGGCTGAGAGCAACGGTACGCGGTGGTGCTGGGGAACCTTCTCTGCTGAGTCAGCACTACAGGGACCTGCAGAGTGACCTGTCCAGGAAGCACATTGCTCCCTTAACACGCCTGCCCCCACCCCGGCCCTTCCTTCCTTCTGCTGGCGTTGGCACAGGGAGCCCGGTGGAACACACACGCCCCATGCACCGGGTCGGTAGACGCGGTGCGTTGATTAGAATGTGATGACTCATCAGCACGAGGCTTTGTTCCCTGAGCTTGTCAGGAGGAAAAATAACAGGACGCTCCAACCTCTAGAGTCGTGGTTCTCAACCAGGGGTAGTTCTGTCCCCAGCAGTCATTCGTGATCATTACAATTTAGGGGGTGCCACTGGCATCTAGTGGGTAGAGCCCGGGGGTGCAGCTGGACATCCTATGATGCACAGGACAGACCCCCACCCCGACCCCGGGCAAAGAATTCCCTGCTCCTAAATGTCGTCAATGCCAAGGTCGAGGCCCTCTCGGGAGGGCAGAGGGGAGAGACTAGAAACCACTTGGAACGGCTGACATCCCATCCGGGAGGTGCACGTGGACCATCGGGGCCGGGCAGCGTCTCTGGGCTCTGTCTGCAGAGAGGCACCTGCCCAACCTGCTGTCATTGCCAGGGCCTGCCCTTCTCACGGGCCCAGGGGACACGGCAGGCTCCCTGCACCCAGGCTGGCTGCCAGGGGCTCAGAGGCTGGTCTTGGGGGGCAATCTGGGGCCCTCAGAAGGGCACATGTGGACAATATTCGGATTGATCATTACAAATTACAAAATTGACCTTACAAATGCAGGCTGGGCACCTGGGGGTGCTCCCCAGTCTATACACGAGATGGCACGAATGAACTTGAAGGGTGAGCCGGGACTCCGCGTTGTCACTGGGCAGAGTCTGTGGCCGTATTCGTTTTCCATCGCTGCCGTGATGAGGGACCACAGCCACAGCCATCCGCCAGCTTAAATGACACCCATCTTCCTCCCAGTTCCCCGGTGGACGTGGCTGGTTCTCTGCCCAGGCCTGTTACGATGTTACTAAAAGGCTGACGTGCGTGCGCTGGCCGGGTTGGACTCGCACCTGGAAACTCGGGAGAAGAATTCGCTTCCGAGCTTCTCCGGGCGGTGGCACGGCCCTGTTCCTGGTGGCTTCAGGAGCGAGGAGAGAATGGATGTTGGGGCAAACTAGCAATCTGTGTTACTCCAGGGGCCTGCCAGTTGGTGCTGGGGACAAGACATGAGGTCTCTCTCGTAGAAAGATGGAAAAATTCCTTCCTTTCCTCCACAAATAGTCTTCGGACGTCTTCTGGGGGTCACGCACGTGCCAGGCACCATGCAGAGAGTGGCAGCAGGGAGGGCAGGGAGGGAAAAGAACAAAGAAACTGAGGCCGGCCCAGGTGCACGCACAGAGCGTACGGTCCGCATGAGGGTTGATATCAGACAGCCGGACACCTAAATGCAGCATCCCCGCGAAGTGTGTTGAGTGTCGTGAAGGAAGCAAAACGTCACTGTGAGAACACCCGCCTGTTCCAAGGTCTGTCCTGGTCAGAGAATGAGAGGCAGCTCTGGTGGCAGATTTTGTTTCCAAGCACGGCCTCATCGATGCCCTTTATCCCACACGCTGTTGCAGCGTGACGCTGGCGTGCCTGCCACGTGAACGTCATGGGCTCTGCTCCTCCTCGAATACGGTCCAGTTCAGCGACCCGCTTCTCATGACCAGACTGTGGCAGAAGCGACGCCGTGTGACTCCCAAGGGCAGCGCCACAGCCTCCACCGGGTTTGCTCTCTCTCGGGACACTCGCCCGGGGAGCCCCCGACGGCCCCCGAGAGAGCCAGCCCCAACCACAGCCCCGGGCAGGGACGGCCCCCCCACGACTCCCCCAGCCTGCGGGTCCTCCAGCCGCGGCCCCAGACGTCCCGGAGCAGAGACGAGCCGTGCCCACCGCGTCCCGTCCAAATTCCCACCCCGCTGAGTCAGCGAGCGGGATGAGCCCTGTTTCATGCCGCTGGTATTTGGGGCAATGTGTTACACAGCCACAGGGACCAGAACAGCCTCCCTGAGGAAATGACATTTAACCTGTGCCTTCAAAACGAGCAGGCATCAGCCAGGGAAAAGAAAAACACACACCCAGGGGGAGAACATTCCAGGCAGAGGGAACTGCACGGGCAAAGGCCCTGAGGCAGGAACCAGCTTGGCCAGTTCAAGGTCAGGCCTGGGCGACTGGAGCTCAGGACAAGGGGTGCGGGGTGGGGTCACCTCAGGGGCATGAGTTTCAATTTTTCATCAGCCTGACTTGGGAGGAAGGAAGAGAGGAATGTGGTCTGAATGTTCTGTTGTTGTTTTGGATTCTGCTGGCCACAGGTGGAGGAATGGTGGGGGGAGGGGCGTGTGCAACAGCTGAAGGACACGGCTGAGGTCACGTGGCCAGTGGCAGGTCAGTGGCCGTGGACAAAGAAGGAAGTGACCCGATTTGAGATATAGGGGTGACGATGCTTTCCTTAGGGCTAAGGTGGTATTGCCGCGTGAATTCTCCTGAAATACTAACCTCTTACCTGCGTGTTGGGGCCGTGTGCCGTCAGTCTGTCTGTCCCCAGTCTTTGGATGTAAGATACAAGAGACGTAAGCCAAGACGACTTATGTGACAAGGACTTCTTGTAAGTGGAGAGTCCAAGTCTGAAGGTCCCTCCCTCCTCCCTCGAGCCCCAGCAGCCCTTGGCTCTGCCTTCAGCTACGCTCACCCCGTCCCCAGGCAGGGCTCCCCGCACACCCAGGCTGCACGTAGCGATCCTCCCAGCGTCGGATCCAGGGGGAAAAGGCATGGCTTTCTCCTGACAGCCCCGGAAGACCCCCGGGTTCTTCTCGTTGAGTCTGATTTTCTTGTGTGCCCTCCTCTCCTCTGGTCAGGGCAATGTGATCCTGTGATTGGCTAGTCTGGGTCACACATCCCTCTTGGGAGCCAAGGGTGGAGCCATATCACATGGTCCACATAATCTGAGAGAGAGGAAGTGTGGTCACCAGAGGGAGACTGTCATACTGTTACCAGAAAAAGAGAGAATGAACGTAGGACAGGCAAGAATGACAACTGCCCATTGCAGTCAGTAACACTTTAGTTAGAAATAGCTGATTTTCAAGCACAGTCCAGGGAAGAAGCAGGTAGAAGAGCCAATGGGACGAAACCCCAAGTTTTGACAGGGGAGAAGGACCATGAAAAGAACCTCACTTTGGTCTAAAACTTGGTGGTGACCAAAGAGTTTCACACATTTGCCTTAATTCAGGGTCCTCACAGGCACTAGCGGGGGCAGGCGTCCCCAGCACGTGACAGGTGAAGACTGGGGCTCAGAGTGGTGAGCCTATTGCTGCAGATCACACCACCTAATAAGAAACTTGAACTCAGGCCTGAGCCTTGAGTTCAAAGCCATCTCTGTAGACACCACCCCTCCAAGTCCGAAGTCTCCAGGGCCTGGACGTTGGGATGGTGGCCGGTGTCTGAGCACCCAGGCATTGGAGCGGACTGACGATTTTCAGAGAGTCAGTCTCACATCATTCAGTCCTCCTAGAAACAGGTGAAAGGTTAGCTCTTGTTATCTCTATTTTCTAGAAGTAAATAAATACCCAAATAAAATGAAGCTTAGACAGGTTTAGAAACCTGTCCAGCATTAACTAAATGTTATTGAAAGGGGCAGAGGCAGGATTTGAACTCAGGTCTCTGGCCCTATAGCCAGGTGCCTACTGCACAGTACTGCCTTCCATTCTAAACTGCCTTTAGCCACTGTCACCACAAGTTTAGGCCAGTTGTGGCATTGAAATCCTTGCTAATTCTTTTTGTGCTTAGGCAATGGAAGGACCCAGGACATAGACTTCAAGGTTTCTGGTTCCCTGCTCCGTGCCTTAATTTTTGTGCTGGTGCCAAAAGCTGCATTACTTACAAAGGTTTCAGAGGCCTGGTGGTGTGCGTGTGCACGCGCGTGTGTGCATGTGTGTGTGCATGTGCACGCGTGTGCGTACGTGTACGTGTGTGTGCACGCGCGTGTGCGCACCTGTGTAGAGCAGAATTGAAATGCCATTTGCTCAGAGGGGTCTGGGGAATTTTCTGGCATTTCCCTGGCCACGTGTCCCCTCGGGTGCTGGAGAAGGCCTCGCCAATTCGTCCTGGCAGTGGTATTTTACAAATTTGTAAATCTTCAACCTTAAGCTCCCTCCACTCAGAAATCCACAGCACTGGGAATTGCTCTGTGTTTACGGCGAGTCCCTCAACAGCTCATTCCTCTCGCAGCCACCCACCCACCTCCCTGTGCCAGAAGCGGGGGCCCCTGTGGCGGGCAGGCCGAGGGGGAACCTCCCTCAAATACCCGGAGGTCTGACGACCCCGGGGGTCGCCCTCACGTCTGGGACACGAGGCCAGGTGGTGTCATCTGATGCCACGGCGTGGAGCTCCCCTGCGTGGTGCTGCGGTCGGCCTGGGGTGCAAAAGCGACTCCCCTCCTGGTCTTCGGTGTCCCGATGAAGTCGGCTTTCCTGGGCTGGGCTTCGGTTCCCCGTGATTGCCTTGCGAGCTGCCACGTGCAAAACACGCGCTCTGGAGGCTGAGGCGCAGGAGGGCCAGCGCTGTGGTGGCCCAGCAGGAGGGGCGGAGCGGGACCTGCCACGGGAGCCACCTGGGGCCACCCGGGTTCTGTGTTTACCAAGGCCTGGCGCTGCGCACACGCACTTGCGGACGTGCGAGGAGACCCGGGGGTGGCGAAGCATGACGTTTGGCTCGTGGGGAGGGAAAGCTGAGCTGTGGGCGACAGGGGCAGCCGGGTCCCTTGGCACCGCCTTCAGCTTGGCCGGGCCCTGCGGGGGCGGGGCGGGGCGTGGCCTTCCCAGAAACAGAGATGGCAGTTGGAGGGTCCCCTGCCGGGGCCAGCGCTGAATCCCCTCTCCACGCTGCTCCGGGTCCTGCGTGAAAGCAGAGCCCGCCTCTGGAGAGGGACCCGCGCCTCCCGCTGGCCAGGTGTGAGTAGAGTTTCGGGACACCCCCCCACCCCGCCCGCCACCAGGGGCATCATTTAACAAGGACGGCCTCCCCTTCACAAGGAGATAAAATCCGCATTCCTGCAAGGCCCGTGTGCGGCAGCCCTGCCTGGCACCTCTGCCTCCTCCTCCGACCTTCGCCTCAACATCCCCCTCGAGTTGCTCGGGTACCCTGGCTCCTTCCGTAATCGGACGTCACTGTGTTTGTGCTCGCTGTGCCTCTGAGGGGAATGCTCTTCTCGGGTCTCTGCCCACCCGTCACCTCCTCAGGGAAGCCCTCCATGATCACTCTATCCCTCTATTCTATCCCTCTTACCTTGTTTTGTTTTTGTCATAGCGTTTGTAACTACCCGGAGTGAGGCCACGTGCTTGATTATTGACCTATTGTCTGTCTCCCTCATGAAACGTCAGCTGCGTGAGGACAGGGGTTCTGTCTGTCTCGCTCACTATTGTATCCTCATGCCCAGAGCAGGGCCTGGCATAGTAGATGCTCAATTAAGAGAGGACAAGTGTGTGGGTGCGTGTTGAGCACGAAGTACATAATTAGAGCGTACATCAAAAGCGCGGTGCCCTGAGCGGGGTGGTGGCATCCAGAAGGAGCCGGGGGACAAAGGCATGTCCGCCTCAGGTCCACAAAATCCCCTCGGCACGGCCTGTGCTCAGTGGTGGCCCCTGGTGGCAGTGGTGCCTGGCGGCTGACGGGCAGGCTTCTGTTTGTGTTAATTATTTTTATTATTATTTATTTTTATTTCAGCATTTTATGGGGGTACAAATATTACAGTTACGTATATTGCCCATGCCCCCCTTCCCCAGGGTTCTGTCTGGAAAAAGCACTTGGCCCCTTTGGACCAAGCAAGTCCCAGGGTTCCTGGACAAGGGGAGTGGTGAGGAAGGCAGAAAGTTCAAGAAGAAGTGTTAGACTTCCTGCTCTTGAGGGTGTAAGGGGCTCCGTTTATTTATTGAAAACACAAAAGCAAAAGGAAGGTATTTGGACACCACAGTGGTTATAAAGTTTATAGAGTGAACCAGATGTCGGCTTTTATCAAAAGGTCACGTGGTAGATATTTTAGGCTTGGCCTTGAGCGTCTCTCCCAACTGATGAGCTCAGCTGCAGTGGCGTGCAAGCAGGTAAACGCGCGAGCGTGGTTGTGTGCCAATAAAACTTTATTTACAAAACTAGCCAGCCAGCCACGGGTCACAGCTTGCGGGCCCCTGGGATAGACAGGTGAGGCTGATATATTTCCACTTTTACAAAATAGGGGATTTTGTGACCATTTACAGCTTTGTGAAATGTTCTTTCCTCCTCTGGCTAAACGAAGGTCCATCAACCTCCATCTGCTGTTGCCATTTCTTTCTTTGTATAAGTGGAGAGGAACTTATTAATTATCACATTTGCCTTTAGGCCCATGGAAACTCCGTCCCGGGTTTGCTTTGTTCTTTCGTCTTCTGTGAGTTACGCACGCACACGCACGCGCACACGCACGCGTCAGGAACGTGCTGTCTGTGGCTGTGAAAACGAAGGCGCTCGTCTTCTGCTCTGAGCGTCTGGAAAAGTTTACAGCTGCCAGACAGTATCTGCCGGCGTCGTCCGGCGAGACACGCCACTTCCCACGGTGCGGGCGCGGCCCTGCCGTCTAGCCGGGTGCCCGCAGCGCGAGGCTCAAGCTGGCACCAGGAGTGTCCACTAGCCGTCCGCGCGCCCCAGCGCCCGGCTCGGATGTGTTCCCGCCCCTGATGCCGCAGCCAAGTCCAGGGCCTCGGGCAGGTCTGGGAGAACGGAGGAGACGGGGGAAGACAGGGATTCCCCGACCCCAGCCTCTGCACTCCTCTCTGGACAGGCCTGCCATTCGTCTTGCAGGTGTTTCTTTTTTTTAAAAAAAAAAAAAAACTTCGAGTGGAGTTCTAACCATGATGCGGAGCACGTGTAGGCACGCCTTACATGCTTAGACATGTTTGATTTAGATTTTTGAAAACAATGGAGCAATGAGAATAGGTTTGGGTTCTTAAACGTATGAAATGGGATAGATTCAGGCTTCGGTTTCCTAGCAGGGTGTGATCAGAGGGAGAATCGGCGGGAGGATGCGATGACCACTCAGGTGAGCTGGGGGGAGGGTGGCATCCTTCGTCACAGAACTGACAGGCCCCCGCCCAAGACCAGAGAAGCTGAGGGAGGAGCTGCAGGGGCCGGAAGCGGCAGGCTCGGCGGCTGCCCCGCGAAGAGGGGCACGAGCCAGGTGGGAAAGTCTTCCGGGCAGAGGGATGCGCAGGTGCAAAGGCCCTGAGGCAGGAGCTCGAGTGTGGCAAAGGACCAGCAAAGAGGCCAGTGTGGCTGGAGCAAGCGAAGGGGATAGACAGCAAAAGATGAGGTCAGAGAGATGACAAGGGACTGGACCACGAGGCGCACAAAGCTCCATGATGAGACGATGGTCATAGTGGCCCATGGTTCCAGGGCCGTCTCAGCACCACGCATGGCCCTTCCCGTGCACTGCCACCTTCAGTCCTCACCAAAGGGGGTAGAAGCTGTGACCATCCCATTTGCCAGATGAGGAAACTGAGGCCCACAGAGGTTATATTACTCATCACAGGCCGCATCATGGAGTGGCAGAGCCAGGGTTCAAACCCGGGTCTGAGACGCACCAACTGGGATCTGGTGGTGTGGGGGCTCTGTCTGTTTCCCTGGGAGTCATTATACCCCGTGTCACGCTCTGTCTGAACCGGGAGCTGTTGAATCCGTGTTGTAGGCGGTCAGTGTGCGTAGTTCAGGCCCTGGACGGAGAACACACCGTAAATGACCCTCGGGGTGGAATCCGGAGTGGGCCCAAGGTCCCGAGCAGTAGCAAAGAGGCTTGGGGATGCCCAGCCCCCCGGGAAGGCAGGCCCGCCGAGGTCTACTTGGCAACCGAGCGCGCCGGCTTCCGTCCCAGCCCCCACAGCGCGCGTGGGCGCGTGAGTCACCGGGGCGCACGGAGCAGCCTGCCCGGGACGCGCCGTTCAGTGGGGACCGCGGCTCCCTCCGCGAGCAGGGCCTGCCAGGCAGTCTGTGGAAAATCGCTGCGGCGGTGCTCCCTGGCACCCGCTGCCTCTGCGCTGCCCCGAATCCGTCCCTGGCCGCCTGCCAAGAGGGATTCGGTACAGTGGTTTAAGAAAAATGCCGATGGAGCACTTTTGGGGAAGTTCAAGACCCAGATGTTAGATTTTACTACTTTTCTTCCTATAGGTTATAAAAAGGGCAGTATTAGATGACACTGAATATGTGCCGAGTGCCAGGTACTGTACCTGCCCTTGCATTGTTCTGTCCCTCGGGCTGGTGGAGCATGAACCTGGGGTATTAATGACATCATGGCACTGATGTGCCAGTACTGAGCTTCCTTCTGTGTGCGAGGAAATGGACCCCTCATTTATAAGCTATAGTTGAGTTTCTGATGTATTCAGCTGAAGGTAGACTTACATAGCAATGTTTACTGAGCCTTTACCATACACTGAGCTAAGAACTGTGTTCCCACTACCTCATTTAACCCTGACAACAACCTGATAAGGTAGGTGGGCTCTGGACCCAGGTAGCCTGGATTGGAATCCTTTCCTCTTTCGGCTTAGCTCTCTGCACCTCCTGCCCTTATTTCTGAAACAGGAGTAGCAGCAGTCGGGTCTACCTCATCAGGTTGTTTAGAGGATTAGATGACATTATACACACAAAATGCTTAGAGTAGTACCTGGTACATAGTAGGTGCTCAATAAATGTCAGCTGTAGTCCCTAGCATACAGATGAGGGACCTTGGGTGGATACAGAAAATAACTGTCAAGTTCCTACAGCCAGAGGGGGTGGGGGTGGGGGAGGGCAGGAATTTGAATTCAGGCAAGATTCTGTTGCTAAAAGAAAATAAGTTAGATACTCACTCTCAGGTGATCTGTTTTAAATTCTGTGTGGTCTGTTATATGTACCTATAAAATAATGAATGTGGAAATATATATGACACTGCTTTTCAGCTAATGAAGAAATAGTCAATTAAAAAAATACTGAGGCTTATGCTGTGCTCAGGAATGACAGGGGCTGGGGATGCAGTGAAGAGTGAGCCAGTAAGATGGAGCCCCCGGCCTGGTGAGCAAAGGGCCTGTCAACAGCAGTGACACACAGCAATGTCACAAGGGTCATGAGGGGAATCCCCAAGCCGTATGAATACAAAGAAGGGGCTCCTAGCCCAGGAGTCAGGGAAGGCTTCCTGGAGGAGGACACATTGCTGCTTAACACTGACAGGTGTGGGAGGCCACTTTGGCCATGGCCCCTAATGGTCCCTGCCCAGCTTGTGGTATCCACACTCTTGTGTAGCCACCTCCTCTTGTGTGGGGGCTGGACCTAGTGACTTGCTTCTGAAAAATAAAATATAGCCAAATCATGGGATGTCACTTCCATCTGGTTGCATTGGAGCACAGGCTGCAAATGTCTGCTCTCCGAGGGTGGGAGCTCTGCCTCCTTGACTGACTGCCACGTCCCCGTGCCTGGAGTGTGCAGGGTGGGCATGCAGTGGGTGCCAAGAAATGTGCATGGGAGGTGCACTCAAGGGAGGCGACGGGCAAAGGGGACCTTGAAAGGAGAGCTCGGGGCAGGTAGGGAGGCCCGTGGGCCGCGCTCGGGGCCTGCACCTGGCCCTGGGGCCGCGGAGCCTCGGCGCGCGTTTCAACAGGAAGACGGGAGGGCTGGTCACCCAGCCAGTATGGCCCTGACGGACGAGCCAGAGACAAGAGGCAAAACCAGAGGAGGAGGCCGCCCTGCCAGTGACAGACGGGACTGGGAGGGCATGGCGGAGGGGAGACACACACCCAGACCCCAGACGTCTGTTGGAACTAGAGCCACAGGCCTCGTGGGCTGAAGGGAGAGGGGACACGGAGGGACGCCTGTGATCGTGGTCCGAGTGAACACATGGGGGTGCTGCTTGTGCTGATGGAAACCGTAGGGGACAGTGGACACCTTGAGCAGTTCACTTAGCTTCTCCACGCCTTAGTCCCCTCATCAGTAAAGTCGGGTGAGTGAAACCTACCTAGCAAGGCCATTGCAAAACTTAGCTGGGACAATTCATAAAAATACCTGAGTCAGAAAAAGCGAGATTTATACACACACACGGTATTTGTGATTTCTATATCTGACCCATGTGACAGATGTAATTTTCACGTATGGGATTTTATATCTGTACCCGTATTACATTACGGCCCTGGAGAAGATGCCGCCTGGGGAACCCTCAGCCCACCAGGAGAGGTGTTCACGTTTGCAAATTTTTTCTCTCTCATTCTATCCGTGGGAAAAAACAAGCCACTCAAAGGAAATCAGAACCTTCTTGTTGAAAACTCACTTTTGCCAGTTGTGGCAAAGAAAATTGCATTCTGGTTTTGCTGCTATCTGCAAATGGCACCCTCCCGAGAAACAGCCTCTCCTCAAACCAGCAAAACCTCTGAAACAGGACTCCTCTCGCGGTGACTAAGTTCGGGCCCGGCTGCGTCTTGACATCATTGAGGGTCTGAACGTTCTGTCTCGCCGCTGCAGATGTATAGATTTCAGGGTTTCGAGTGCTGACGGGGGATCGTAACATACTTGTGGGCTGCAGTCATTTCTTAGTTTTCGGGCCCAGTGGCGCTCGCTCACATCACTGATATTTCAGGATCTTGACATAGGTACCGGCGATTCCATGTTTCAGATATGTGCTGTGTCAGGCACTCGGCGGTTATGTGAGTTTTCCACGG
>CAUYPO010121587.1:0-11332 GCA_963574435.1 Cheirogaleus major | reverse complement strand
TAGTCCCAGCTACTCGGGAGGCTGAGGCAGAAGGATCTCCTGAGCCCAGGAGTTTGAGGTTGCTGTGAGCGAGGCTGATGCCACGGCACTCTAGCCGGGGCAACAGAGTGAGACTCTGTCTCAAAAAAAAAAAAAAAGAAATATTATGTAAGATCCCAGAGCCATGGGCCACCCATCCCTGAATGACATCAGTATGGACAGTGAGTAGAGACCCAGCATGTTATGGCTATCTTTGGCCAGGTTTAAAGCACCTTCAGAAGCAAATAGAATTCTCTCCTTCTCGGAATCCTTATCCCTTCAACCCCCAATCTCTAGATGTAAAAATACACCAATATTTTTAGTGAAGTATCCAGGACAGAGACCCCAGGGGGTATACGGGAGGGACAGTGTCAAGCAAGTCCACCCAACCTTAGGTCCCGAATTGGTCTGGTGAAAAATCTAGGTCTGAGTCCACATTCTGTGAATGTGCCACCATGTGACACCGGCAAGGGGCCAAAGTCCTTGGGGTTCCAATTTCTCATGAAACAGAGGTAAGAACAACTTTTTTGGCAACCACCATCATAATAACCAACTCAGGCAAGAATCAACAATAGATGTTAAACCCTTGGGGTGAAAGGTTATTGAGGAATAGGTTACTCACAGTGGCAAAGCACCTCCCAAAGATTATGCATTAGTAACAAATGGAAAAAGGCACAATAGACCAATCTATTAATAATGAGTAGCCACCTTAACAAAACTTAACAATGTGATCAAGCTTAACCATTATTGGGTGCCCATAACCATTATTGGGGCCCAGTAACAGCATGTGCTTCCTCACCAGCAGTCCCCAACCTTTTTGGCATGAGGGACCGGTTTCATAGAAGACAAGTTTTCCATGGACAGTGGGAAATGGGGGATTCAGGAGGTGATGAAAATGATGGGGAGCAGCTGTAAATACAGATGATGCTGCGTGGCATCACTCCTGGTTCCTAACTTTTATGGAAGACAATATTTCCACGGATCGGGGGGTGGGGAGGTGGTTGTTGGAGAGAGGTGGGAGGGGAGGTAGGGAGGATGGGAGGCGGGGCTCTGTGGCCCAGGGGTTAGGGACTGTGGTCATACACTGAGAAAGACACAGCATTACCTGTATAATCTTCCTGCCAAACACATGTAACCTGAATGGACTCATAGGAAAGCAATGAGACAAACCTTAATCAAAGGACATCTGCAGAACAATGGGACGAGACATTTCAAAAATGTTTAACTCATAACCCCCAGCCAAAAAAAATGACTCAGGAAATTTTTTAGGGGGATGGTGATAAAAAAGACACAGCAATAAATTCAATTTGTGATCTTTACTTGCATGCCGGATCAAAAGCAAAAGGAGGGCCAGGTGAGGTGGCTCATGCCCTGTAATCCTATAATCCTAGCACTCTGGGAGGCGGAGGCAAGAGGATGGTTTGAGCTCAGGAGTTCAAAACCAGCCTGAGCAAGAGCGAGACCCCATCTCTACTAAAAAAAATAGAAAGAAATTAGCTGGACAACTAAAAAATATATATATAAAAAAATATTAGGCTGGGCCCAGTGGCTCACGCCTGTAATCCTAGCACTCTGGGAGGCCGAGGCGGGAGGATCGCTTAAGGTCAGGAGTTCAAAATCAGCCTGAGCAAGAGCAAGACCCCATCTCTACTAAAAAATACAAAGAAATTAATTGGCCAACTAAAAATATATAGAAAATATTAGCCGGGCATGGTGGCACATGCCTGTAGTCCCAGCTACTCGGGAGGCTGAGGCAGAAGGATTGCTTAAGCCCAGGAGTTTGAGGTTGCTGTGAGCTAGGCTGACACTACGGCACTCTAGTCCAGGCAACAGAGTGAGACTCTGTCTCAAAAAAAAATAAGTATACTATGTGTGGAGGTCCCAGCCAGTGCAATAAGACAAGGAAAATAAATTAAAAGGCATAAAGATTGAAAGGAAGAAATAAAACTGGTATTGTAGTAGATGGCATGATCGCTTAATTTAAAATACCAACCCCCCCCCCAAAAATCAAATACCAAGCAATAAATCTAACAAGATAGGAAAGTCCTCTACAAAAACAACCTACAAATAAATGGAACAATATGCCATGTTTACTGATTAGAAAACTCAATATGACAAAAATTTCCTCAATTGATCCATAAAATCAGTAAGATTCCAATCAAAATCACAGCAGCGTTTTGAAAAATATTGATTCTAAAATGTATATGGAAATGCAAAGGGTGATAAGAGAAGGCAATCTTGAGAAAGAACAAGAGCTGGAGGGCTTAATCACATACCCAGTCCTATTATTAAGTTAAGTAAGACAGTATAGCACTGGCTGCAGGACAAACTGACCAGTGGAGCAGACTAGAGCATCCAGAAACAGACCTACACAAATGTGGTCACCTGATTTATGACAAAACAACAATTCAGTGCCATGGGGAGAGGGCATTTTTTAAATAATGGTGCTAGGTCAACTGGATATCCATACAGGGGGAAAAAAAAAGGATCTTGACCTTGATCTCCCACTGAACACAAAAATCAATTCCAGATGAACTACAGATCTAAATGGGAGAGTTCAAACAATAAAGCTTTTTGAGAAAAACATATGAAAATCTTCATGACCTCAGAAGTAGGCAAAAATGTCATAAGCAAGACATAAAAAGAACTAATGGACCAAGTAGAGCTGAATAGTCTGTGTTAAATTAAGAACTTCTGTTCATTCAAAGACGCCTTTTTAGGAGTGTGAAGACAACCCACAAAGTGGGAGAAGATTTTTGGAATATATATATCCGGCAAAGGACTCATATTCAGAATATATAAAGAACTTTTATGTCATGGGCTAAATTGTGTCCCCTCCAAAAATGTATACATTGCAGTCCTAACCCCCAGTACTTCAGAATGTATACGTATTCGGAGATAAAGCCTTAAAGAGATAATTAAGTGAAAATGAAGTCTTTAGGGTGGGCCCTCATCCAATGTGACCAGTGTCCTTATAAGAGGAGTTTAGGACACAGATATATACAAAAGCCATGTACATGCCAAGGAGAGAGACCTTCAAAGAAATCAAATCTGCCGACATCTTGATTTTGGCTTTCATTCTTTCTTTCTTTTTTTTTTTTAAGACAAGATTTCACTGTTGCCTGGGCTAGAGTGCAGTGGCACCATCATAGCTCACTGCACCCTCAAACTCCTGGACTCAAGTGATCCTCCTGCCTCGGTCTCCCAAGTAGCTGGGATTATAGGTGCACACCACCAAGTCCGGCTAATTTTTTTTATTTTTGTAGAGATAGGGTCTTGCTATGTTGTTAAGGCTGGTCTTAAACTCCTGGCCTCAAACAATCCTCCCACCTTGGCCTCCCAAAGTGCTATGATTACAGGCATGAGTCACCATGCCCGGCCAATTTTGGATTTCTTAACTCCAGAATTATGAGAAAATAAACTTCTATTGTTGAAACCTCACAGTCTGTGGTGCTTTGTTATGGCAGCCCTAGCAAACTAATACACCCTACAATCAGTAAGAGACAACTCTTTAAAATAATGGGGAGGCCGGGCGTGGTGGCTCACGCCTGTAATCCTAGCACTCTGGGAGGCCGAGGTGGGCAGATTGTTTCAGCTCAGGTGTTCAAGAACAGCCTGAGCAAGAGCAAGACGCCATCCCTACTAAAATTAGAAAGAAATTATCTGGACAACTAAAAATATATACAGAAAAAATTAGCCAGGCATGGTGGCGTATGCCTGTAGTCTCAGCAACTCAGGAGGCTGAGGCAGAAGGATCACTTGAGCCCAGGAGTTTGAGGTTGCTGTGAGCTAGGATGACGCCACGGCACTCTAGCCCAGGCAACAGAGTGAGACCCTGTCTCAATAAATAAATAAAATAAAATAAAATAAAATAAAATAAAATAAAATAAAATAAAATAATGGGGAAAAGACCTGATCAGACATTTCACAGAAGAGGATATCCAAATAGCCACCAAACAGATGAAATAGAGTTCTATTTCATTAGCCCTTAGAGAAACACCAACTAAAAGAAACATAACTATGTTCCCACCAGCATGGGGGCGTGGCTGAAATGAAAAGAATGAAAACACCAACTACAGGTGAGGATATGGAGCAAGTGGAACCAGACCAACCCCTTGGGACAGCTATTTGACAGTATAGACTAAAACTGAACACATATGCATCCTCCATGACCCAAGTAATTCCACTCTTAAGTATATGCCCAACAGAAATGCATCCATCCATATGTTCACCAAAAGTCATGTTCTACAATGTTCAAAGCGGCACTATACAGATAGCCTAGAACTGGCAGCTACCCAAGCACCCATCAACAGTAGAATGATAAATTGTAAAATATTCACAGAATGGAAACTATATAACACTGAAAATTAATCTACAAACACATACAACAAACAACATGGATGAATCTCATAAACACAAAGTTGAACCAAAGATGCCAAAAGCAAAAGAGGGCATTCTGCACGATTCCACTGACATAAAAGTGAAAACAGGCAAAACTCAGTCATGTTGTTAGAAGCCAGGGCAACCAACAGTGGAGGGCAGTGACCAGATGGGAACACAAGGGGGATGCTGGGGTGCTGGCTACCCTGATGTGTCTGATTTGTTTAATTAATAGAACTATGGCCGGGTGTGGTGGCTCATGCCTGTAATCCAAGCACTCTGGGAGGCCAAGGTGGGAGTATCACTTGAGGTCAGGAGTTCAAGACCAGCCTGAGCAAAAGCGAAACCCTGTCTCTACTAAAAATAGGAAAAAGTAGCTAAAAATAGAAAAAAATAGCCAGGCGTGATAGTCCCAGCTACTGGGGAGGCTGAGGCAGGAGGATCACTTGAGCCCAGGAGTTTGAGGCTGCAGTGAGCTGTGATGACACCACTGCACTCTAGCCAGGGTGACAGAGTGAGACCCTGTCTCAAAAAAAAAAAGTTAACCAAGCTATATCGTCACAATGTGTGCACTTTTCTATATGTATATTATACTTTAATGAAAAGGTTTTTTAAGTGTAGAGTATTACAGAAATGGAAAATGTCTTTTTTAAAAAAAGCAGGGAGCTAGGAACAGACGGCTGATGGAAAAAAGCCCAACTTTAGGACATTAGAGGAGAGTCTGTAACCCCAAGTTGTGGCCTGAACCGCTGACCATGCACCAGCCACCCCTCAACACGCCCTGCCTGGGGCAGGGGCAAGAGGCTGGAAGACAGAGGCTGGGACCCCACACTGACCAGGAGGGTTGGCCCAGCCTCCCCCAACAATGCCCTCCAAAGCAGAACTGCCCACTGCTGCTAGGGGCATGTTTGTGTCACCCAGCAACCCTGGAGAATCGCTCCTGCCCCACTTCCAGTCCACGTGGTTCTACCGGGCTGACCCAGCCTGGCTTAGGGCTGCGCTAAGGCTTCAGAGCTGATCCAGAGACATTTGATGGAATGATTGAGGGTTTGGGATGGGGGACCCTGAGCTGGTAGGACAGACACCTGAGCTGCTGGCTTCCCTCTTTACCACCACACGGGGAGGAGCCTGCCCCAGAATGAGGCAGAAAGGAGAAACAGAGTTGACTTCTAGAGCTCATTTTTGACCATCTAGATCTGCATGTGCCTGGAGGCTACACCTTGAACTTGCTACCTAAGCCGGTGATTTTCCGTCTGCTTAGGCCAGCTTGAGTTACATTTGTCACTTAGGTCACTTATGACAAATGTGTCCTATCACCACTCTCTGGAAGCCTGTGTGAGGTTCAGAGACCAAAATGGGCATGATAATTCTCCATGCTGACCGTTATCTCAGGCACCCCTCTGTGGCAGAGTGGACTATACCTCCAAAGGCACTTTTGTTTTTTGTTTTTTTGAGACAGGGTCTCGCTCTGTTACCCAGGCTAGAGTGCAGTGGTGTCATCATAGCTCACTCTCCTCAAACTCCTGGCTCAAGCAATTCTCCTGCCTTAGGCTCCCAAGTATCTGTGACTACAGGCACACACCACCACACCCTGCTAATTTTTCTATTTTTTTGTAGAGATGATTGATCTCTTGCTCTTGCTCGGGTTGGTCTAGAACTCCTAGCCTTAAGTGATCCTCCTGCCTTGGCCTCCCAAAGTGCTAGGATTACAGGGGTGAGTCACCATGCCCGGCACTTTAATATTCATCATTCCATTTGATCATCACAGAAATGCCAATAGAAATGCAGACAGGTACAACTGTTCCTGCTTCCCTCACCATCCTAGACTATTCTAGAGCTGGTAAGGATGTCGGGACCGTCTAACTGGATGGTGAAGAATCTGTAGCCCCTCTGGCTTCCAGGTTGAGAAGATGGAGGCCCAAGGGAAGAAGAGACAGGACAGCCTGGCCACAACCGGAGCCTCAGAAACCTGAGAAAGGCTTGGGAGCATCTCAAAAGGGCCTGGGGAGCAACAGCATTTAGAAAAGTGGTAGATTGTGATGTGGCCTGAACCCCAGATTTGAGGTTTGGCTTTAATCATTGCCCATATCCTTCTGTTATAATAAATGATCAGGGCCATTGATTGAGCACTCCTCATCTGCCATAATGCTAAGATTCATTCATTCATATTTTTATATAATCCTCCTCTAAGGCACCTTCTGTTCTTAGCTCCATTTTGCATGTGAAGAGACCAAGGCTATCCTAGCACTTTGGGAGGCCAAGGTGGGAGGATCGCTCAAGGTCAGGAGTTCAAAACCAGCCTGAGCAAGAGTGAGACCCCGTCTCTACTAAAAAAAGAAAGAAATTAATTGGCCAACTAAAAATATATAGAAAAAATTAGTCGGGCATGGTGGCACATGCCTGCAGTCCTAGCTGCTCGGGATGCTGAGGCAGGAGAATTGCTTGAGCCCAGGAGTTTGAGGTTGCTGTGAGCTAGGCTGATGCCACGGCACTCTAGCCCGGGCAATAGAGTGAGACTCTGTCTCAAAAAAAAAAAAAAAAAAAAAAAACGAGAGACCAAGGCTTAGGCTGGTTAAGTAGCTCAGGGAGTTGGGCCTCAAACCAAGGTTGTCCAACAGCAAAGGCTGGGCCGGGTTTGAGGCACCAGGCCAAGTTGCCTGTGCCAAGACTTGATTTAAAGGGTACACTGCCCCATCTTCTGTCCCTTGCTGAAATAGTCTGTCTCTTTCTACTCCGACGTTCACTTCCTTCAGCATTTCTAGAATCCAGCTTTTAAAAAAAAAAAAATGTATTCCTGGAGCAAAAAATGCAATTTTGCTCTCCAATTAACTAAGACCCTTCCATCTGTCCTCAGTACCATCTCCTTACACCCAATGGGTTCTCCCCCTTCTGTGTACCTGTTAACACACTTTTGGGTCAATTATTCTGGCTGGATCATCTGACACACCCCACCCAGGGGGCAGCTGCCTTCATCCACCACACAGCAGAAGCCGCCAGAGCCGGCTTTTATAAACCTTCGATCAGATCACACTACTTCACACCCACTAGCACGGCTATCATCAAAAAGACAGACAACAACAAGTGCTGGCGAGGATGTAGAGAAACCAGAACCCTCATGTGCTGTTGATTGGAGTGTACAATGGTGCAGATGCTTTTGAAAACACGCTAGTAGTTCCTTAGGAAGTTAAACACAGAGACGATGTGATCCAGCAATGCCACTCCTAAGTATATACCCAAGAGAAATGAAAACGTATGTTCACACAAGAACTTCTACATGAACATTCATAGCAACATTATTCATAACAGCCCGAAAGTACAAACAACCAAAATGTCCATCAACAAATGTTATCTAAAAACAAATGTTTCTAGATAAACAAAATGTGGTCTATCCATACAATAGAACATTATTCAGCCAATACAAAGGAATGAAGTACTGATAACATGCTATAACATGTATGAACCTTGAAAACATTATACAAGTGAAAGACGCCAGACACAAAGGACCATATATTAGATGGTTCCACTTATATGAAATGTCCAGAATGGGCAATTGGTCCACAGCAGCAAAAAGCAGATTAGTGGTCACCCGAGGACTAGAGGGAGGAGGAAATCGAGAGGTACATGGTTTATTGTGGGGTGACAGACATGTTCTGGAATTAGATAGTGGTGATGGTTACACAACATTGTAAATAAACTAAAACCACTGAATTCTATACTTTAAATTGGTTAAATGGTGAATTTTATAGTATGAGAATTTTAATCTCAATTTTAACAAATGTTTTAAACTTCCCCCTCCCAAGAAAATAATCCCATCACATAGGGACACCCCACCCCACTATGGTTTCTCCTCCCAGTAGGAATCAAACCCAATGCCCCACCAGGTCCTGCCGGCCAGGCCCACGCCTCCTCCATCTCTCCTGCTGCTTTCACCCTCACTCAGATCCTCCACACGTCAAGTTTACCCACCTCCCGGCCTTGCTCTTCCTGGTCCCTCAGCCTAGAATGTTCTTGCCCACAGCTGATTCTCACCAGTCGGGTTTCTGCCAAAATGCTCCCCTGCACCCCAGAGAGGCCTCTCTGACCACCTGCCTGCAATACAGCCCCTCCACGCTCCATCCCATCATTCTACTTTACTCTTCACGGCCCTTGTCGCCATGGGAAAAGACGGATGGTTTTATTTATTTATTTATTTATTTTGAGACAGAGTCTCACTCTGTTGCCCAGGCTAGAGTGAGTGCTGTGGCGTCAGCCTAGCTCACAGCAACCTCAAACTTTTTGGGCTCGAGCAATCCTCCTGCCTCAGCCTCCCTAGTAGCTGGGACTACAGGCACGCACCACCATGCCCGGCTAATTTTTTCTATATATATTTCTAGTTGGCCAATTAATTTCTTTCTATTTTTTTAGTAGAGACGGGGTCTCACTCTTGCTCAGGCTGGTTTTGAACTCCTGAGCTTGAGCGATCCGCCTGCCTCAGCCTCCCAGAGTGCTAGGATTACAGGCGTGAGCCACAACACCGGCCTTTTCACGATATTTTTAAAAAATTTCTTAGAGAAGACGTTAGAGTAAGGAAGAATTTTATTTAGTAGTGCCACATATATTTTGATATCAAGTGTCTATGCCAACCCAGACACTGGGAAACATTGTTACTAGGGATTGTTTAATATGGTTTCCCTTCCACACCCCTCCCCTGTTTGCCTGGTTTTATTTCCCTTTCTGGATTATATTACTAAATCAGAAAGCATTGAATATCTTAAGTTTGATTGGGTAAGAACAAGAGTTCTATTTATCTTTTTTAAAAACCTTTGATTCCTGCTGAGGTTGACATAAACTGTCTCTATCTAGCATACTGTAAACTGAAACAAATGTTGGGGGGGGTGTGATATAGTCCTACTGTTGCAGACCAGTAGGAGAGTCCAGACCGAGACTGTTGAGGAGCAGTGGACCCGGTCAACACACTGTTTATGTATTAGTTCATATTGACTTTAGTGATGCCCTTAGGACCTAGCTGGTCAGGATTTGATAGACATTTATTAACTTGGGATTTGACCTTTCTTTTTTTATTTTTTATTTCAGGGTAGTATGAGGGTACAAACATTTTGGTTACATTTTATATCATTGTCTCTACCTAGTGGAGGTTAGAGGCATGCCCTTCCCCCTCCACAATGCTCACCATGTCCTTTAGTTTTGAGTTTACCCACCCTGCTAATCTTCTCTGTATCATTCCAATTTTAGTATATGTGCTGCCGAAGTGAGCACTGACCTATCTTTTTTATTTAAATTAATAAAAATGTGTAAATTTATATGCACAAACATATATATGTGGACAGCTAGGTCTATATGTTTTAAGGATGGCAGCTGTTGTGGTCATATGTCTGGAAGGTAGACGTGCTGGATATAGATGAGCCCGTTGTTTTGCTTTTTGTCTTCCACTTAAAACTCTCTTACATTTACTCTTTTTTTTTTTTTTTTGAGACAGAGTCTCACTCTGTTGCCCTGTCTAGAGTGCCATGGCATCAGCCGAGCTCACAGCAACCTCAAACTCCTAGGCTCAAGGGGTCCTCCTGCCTCAGCCTCCCGAGTAGCTGGGACTACAGGCATACACCACCATGCCCGGCTAATTTTTCCTATATATTTTTAGTTGGCCGATTAATTTCTTTCTATACTTCCTAGAGAAGGGGTTTCCCTCTTGCTGAAGCTGGTTTGGAACTCCTGACCTTGAGCTATCCGCAGGCCTCACCTCGGCCTCCCAGAGTGCTAGGATTATAGGCGTGAGCCACCAAGCCCAGCCTACATTTACTCTTTAAATGTTTTTTCTGTCAGAAGGGGACACTTGTATGTCTGATTTTTCATTTCTTTGGAGAACTATAAAAGACAACATTCTTGGCCTCCCGCCTTCTATAGTCAGATTTGTGCAGCTCTTATTCTCCTTTGAACATGTCAATTTCTAAATTTTAGAAGCAGTTCAGTTTGGAACTCAAAAAAGATTCTGGTATGGGAAGGGTAATTTACTGAACTTCCCTTTGGATATCCTTTGGAAACTGCTAATGCTCAGCCTATTTACGCCAGTATGCTCCTTCTCAATGCCATTCTGTTTTTGTGAACTAGGTAGGAACAGGAATTGATTATTCTGGACAAGTTCTAATTCTTAAAGGTCAGTGTTTATTAGACTTCAAAAAATCTTTCACTTTTTAAGTATTTTCATTTAAGAAAAGAATCTTAATTGTAGCCTGTACACAGTTTAGCCCCACACCCCAGAGGACACTCGGTGCCCTGCCCCTTTGCTCTGGAACTATGTCCGATTTGGTCACCCTCTGACTTCAGGGACATCTCTGTCTTCCTCCTTATGCCCACTGGCAGGCCTAGGAATTCAGCTGTCTGCAGGTGTGCTTTTCTCTTTTTCTTTGCTATATATTTTGTGGTGTGATTAGCCTGTCAAAGTGAATGGCCTATCTGGGCACCACTGCTTTACTCTTAAACTGCTTTTTTGTCAAAATCTGTGAAAGGCATTGTTATGGTTTTTTTGGCTTTCTTTTTTGATGTGTTCCTTTAAATATGGTTAAGAGATAAAACCAATCAGATAGGAAATAAAGTTTTAGTGCCTTGTACATATTAAAATATTTCTTCTGAAGTGGGGTTTTTTTATTTGAGGCAGAGTCTTACTCTTGCCCTGGCTAGAGTGCTGTAGCGTCAACCTAGCTCACAGCAACATCAAACTCCTAGGTTCAAGCTATCCTTCTGCCTTAGCCTCCCGAGTAGCTGGGACTACAGGCACGCGCCACCATGCCCGGCTAATTTTTTCTATGTATTTTTAGTTGGCCAATTAATTTGTTTCTATTTTTAGTAGAGACGGGTCTCGCTCTTGCTCAGGTTGGTTTTGAACTCCTGATCTTGAGCGATCCACCCGCCTCAGCCTCCCAGAGTGCTAGGTTTACAG
>CAUYPO010121585.1:0-29339 GCA_963574435.1 Cheirogaleus major | reverse complement strand
CACTCCTTAAGTCGGGCCATCATCAGCTCAGTAACAGTGACGGCCCCACCACTGTCTCTTCTAAATCATTTCGCTCGGCTTTACTGTTCCTCCCAGCACTCGTCCCCTCTGACATACCACATAGTTACTCATTTATGTGCTTGTTGTCACTTTTGCTCAATAGGACGTCAGCCCCAGGAGGGGAGGAACCTTGCCCGCTTTGTTCCTTGTTTCATCTGCAGCACCTAGAACAGTTCTGGTTCCGTGATAGATGCTCAGGAAGTTTTTATTGTATGAAAGAATAAATGTATGAATGTTCAAATGCTCACAAACCTACAACTTAATTTATTTTCGTGACTGAAGTGTCATGTCCAAAGTTTCTGAGTTTTATTGGCCAAGTCTTTTGCTAAGAAGAACACAGGTTTAGAATCAAATTGATTTTGAGTTGGAACGTAGGTTTCATCCACCACCAGCTGGGCAAGCTTGGGCAAGTTACTGAATTATCAGGAACACAGGTTCCTCATCTTTAGCATTGGAATAATTGATGCTCAACCTTACTAGTAGCAAGGACAGGACAAGAGGTAAGACTCTGGAGCTTGAGTATTTAGATCCCAGGTCTGTGACACTAGCCATGCACCTTCCATAAATTACTACTGTATTTATAGCTGCGCATCAGTTTACCTACCTGTAAAGTAGGGACAGCAATAGTATCTACCTCATGCTGACTTTTATCAGGATCAAATGTAATAATATGTGTGAGAATAATGCTTAGCTTATGATAAGTGTTCAATAAATGTTAGATATATTAATAAGAAAAATGTAAATTGTCAATAATGACATCTCACTTAACACTCATCAGATGAGCAAACATTAAAAAGTTCAACACATTTAGAAACTCACCAGAATTTCAAATTTCAAAATTTCAAAATTCACCAGAATATTGAATAACCCAGAATACTGATTTTCCCATTATCTTGGAAAATCAACTTTAATGCCTTCAATACATAATGAAATTGAACTTGATGATGTTATTGTGCCAGAGGTACTTGTTCTACTTTCTCTTCAGAAATGAGGCTGAGGGACTTTCCCGATTTAAAGCAGAGTGTGTCTGTGCTAGTCTGGGATCCTGAAATTTCAAACCACATAATGAATTTGAGACTCAGTATTTATTCAGAAAAGAAAATCATTTTGTTGAAAATTAATGTGAGCATTATGTATTATGTCATTAGAGGAAGTTTCCTCTGAGGGCAAGAACAGCTTTCAGCCAGATATAAAGTTTCATAGTAATTTTCAAAGGACTGTATACATTTTCCTAGAGGAAAATTATGCGGCAATCCTATTTCCTCTCCATCCATCTATGAACATTAACCAAGTTCAACAACTGCATAAAATCCTTTGTGCATGGAAGAGCTCCCAAGAAGGTAGTAAAAAAGAGAAGGTATATGTTTAATGAAATAAATTATAAAACATGAATAAAATAAAAGCCTGGAAATTCATTTATTGATTTATTTGTCCATGTATTTAACAAATAAATTTTTTTGCATTTTAGAATGTATATAAAAATTTCAGTTTCACAAATTTTACAAATATAGAAATTGCACTGTATGTGAAACTGTATTTAAACATATATCTGTCCAGACGCATGTAAAAGAATACGTGGCATATCCCTTAATTATGATGAACACATTCTCTTCTATTCAACCGTACTTTGCTTGGAGAATCCGTACTTTAAAACAAACTCTAGTTTAACCAACCCAGATTACAACTCCCTATTGAAAAAAAAGTGATTTGTTGAAGAGTAAAGCGGTTGCTCCAGCTGTCTGTGAATGGCTTTCTCTCCGTTTTTCCCTCCTCTGCCCAGTGACAGACTGGCCTCCAGGTGGCGCCAGAGTACAACAGATGTATACCAACGTGTAAAGCACGTGGAAGCAAAACGGATTTTCAGAGTGCAGTTGCCGGCAGAGAAAAGTTGTAATTTGGTTATGTTTGCATTATTTTCATCATCTTTAAAAAAGTGACTTTTATATATTCCACAATCTGGCTCTTTTACCCAATTTTAAAGGAAGGAATTGTGAATGGTGACCTCTTCCTGACAGTAACTTCTTGTGTCAGTCAGTAATTCATATGTATATGGCTTATAGTGCAAGCTAAAATACAAGCTCCTTGAGGGTAGATTCCATTCCTCTTTGTTTATTTCCCCAGCTCCTAGTTAAATATGGTGGTGCCCAAGAAATTTTTACTTTAAAAAATGTAGAGAAGAGCAACACCATCTAAAACAGAAAAGCCAAGGGCTCTTGTGACTGCGGAGACTACAGCAGCGTGAAATACAGAGGAGAGGTTATGTAATGGATTTGAAATGTGTATGTGGCATGGTCTTATTTAAAATGCCCTCAATGTGGTGGTAGTTCTATTTCATTTTAAATTGCCATTTTATACCCATAATGTTTCTCCAGCACTTCTGGGAGCCCACTTTCCTACAGAGAGTGCAAAATTCAGATGCTATGTCCCATGCCATGCTACACCCCAACAAGGCCTAGTGCAAGTAGATTCTCAATATTTAGTAGATGAATGAATGGATGATGAACAGCTAGAGAGAGTCCTAAATGGTAGTTTGCATTAAGAAGTTTTAAATCCTTGAACAAGTTGCCAGGCATCTTCCTTTATGAATTGGTCCGCATTCTCATAATCAACCACGATTTGAAAATACTAAAAAAGAAATTAATAAATAAAAAATAATACAAATTAAAAAAAAATACAGAATAACTATTTGCATGGCATTTACACTGTACTTAGTATTATAAATAATCTAGAGATGATTTATATAAAAGTATATACATAGGTTATACATAAATACTGTGCCATTTTATGTCGGGGACTTGATTATCCAAGGATTTTGGTGTGGGGGGGGGTCTTGGTATGGGGATACGGAAGGATGTCTATACTAATGTATTTATTTATATTTACAAAATTTTTTCTTACATTACATAAAGTGGCTTTCTCTATAGATCACATCTACCCAAAAGTTACACACTCCCTCCTCCCAAGTGGTTCATATTTTCTAAAAGAATCATACAATTAATGAGACTTTGGAAAAATTCAAGTCTATTCTTTTAAATAATTTTTTGCTGTACGTATGAGTGTATCATAAAAATTTCAGTTTTACAAATTATGCAAACATAAATGACACTGTGTTATGAATCTGTATATTTAAACATATTATATCTGACCAAATGCATTTAGAAGGATCCATGGCATATTCCTTAATGTTGAGCATGTTCTCTTATTAAATCCCTACAGGATGATTTGCTACAACCAGCTAGGGTGGGGAAGGGCGTAGGGTTAATCATTTAAAAAACTATGAATCAGACTCTGGGCTTTAATGAGCTGAGCTGTTCTTTCTATAACAACTTCAGATTTATGCTGTATTCAGCAAATGTAGACCTAACTACCTTGAAATATTAAGTATTTATCCTCTGGGACGGGACCTGAAGAAGCGTTGGTGACCAACCATGCCTCATGGTCACACAGGTTCAAAATCCAATGAGTAAATTAGCCCTGAAAGTTGGGGTGGGGTGGGAACTCAAGAATGGAATCCTGTATACAATTCCACTGGGTGGGGCCGTGGGGAAGGCGTTGATTGCTCCTAGAGAGCAATGCATCAGAAATGAGAGAAGCGAAGACTAGAGTTATTTTGCCTTTAGACACAGCAATAATCCTCTTACTTTGACTAGTTTCAGCAAATTATTCAATAATGGAGTCAAATTCAGGTAGAATCATAGAAAAGGATCTATAAAATATGTTCTCCGCCAACCTTTCTTCCTGTCTAATTTGATATTTTAATATTAATTATGCAGCCTTTTATTATTTCTATATAAAATATTCATCACCCTATATATATGTGTGTATGTCAGATAGGCTTGGCTTTGAAGACAAACAAAAGTCCTGTTGTTCCTAAGTCCTGCTCAAAACGAAGACAGCTTCACAGGATTTTTCAAAAGACTCATATCCTACAAGTTATCTTGCTCTTTCCCAAGCAAGGATATTACAAGCAACAACATAAGAACAAATAGTCTAGAAAATGCTGCCTAAAGACAGATACCCATTGGAGGAGGTGATTTAGTTAGTCAATGATGGTGCAGCTTCTCACAGGGGAGTGGGGGATGAGCTGATGGTCTATGGTAAGTTCTCCTCTGGAACACATGGTTTTCACTCGGCTCAGGGTCACTAAAAGCCTGATGAGTTAAAAATATATATATACATTCTTGACCTGAGAGATTGTCTTAATCGATCATTTGAATTCAAATGTAATCGAGACGTTTCCAGGGAGCCCAAGGACCCCACTCCAGGTTTCTGCTCTCTGTAGCCTTGCTTGTTTTTTCTGAATATCCCACCTTCCAGCTGCGGGCCGTGTCCCAGCCGGTCATCCTCCTCCTCTGTCAAGAAGCAAGTAGGCACAGACAGTGGATTCCAAACTTGCAGGCTAGTTAAAGAAGCGCATTCCTGAGCCCACCTTAGACCTATATAGAATGGGATGCTCTGGAAGTGGAGCTGAGAAGCCCCATTTTAAATAAGCCACAGGCTTAGGTCTGATGTGCGAGTCTCAGCTACAGCAGTGACCAATTTCTCCTCTGTACTCTCCATTCCTCTGGCAACTCCCTAGGACAGAGGAATTTGTGCTTCTCAAATTTTATTGTGAATCGAATCGCCTGGGAATCTTACGAAAATGCAGGTTTTGATTCAGGTAGTCTGGGGCAGGGCCTGTGCCTCTTCATTTCTAACAAGCTCCTGGGTAATGCCATACTACTGCTGGTACCAGGCCTCATTTCAAGTGGCAAACGACTTAGGGCAGGAAATCTGTGACCTTTTACAGAATGTAACACTGAAAAATGGTCCCGCTAAGGCTTTTTAAAAATTGTGAGTTTGCTGGTTGAGCAATAAACGCTGAAGGTTGAACGTGCACATACAGTAAGTACACTATTCTAATCACATAAAACGCACAGCAAAATCAGCTGTCATTTAACAATGTATCATCAATAGTGTACGACATAGTAATTAGGCATCACTGCTGAGCAGGCCTCATAATTGCCGTAATTAATATTACTTTTACACAAATCACATCTTTAGATTTTCTCTTCTCATTCGACTGTGTTCCTCCTAGTATAAAAGAGGCTTTTTTGTCATAGTCATGTTCTCATTCATTCAGTGATATGGATAAGTTTAAACCAGACTATACATGATTTGGTCACACCATTTTATTTTTGACAAAGGGAAATAGGTTAGGAAAATACAAAAGTGCCTGAAAAGTAAATGGATGAGGAAAAGAAAACAGAATTTGAAAAAGTTAAAATCAAAATTTCCCAGATTCACAGTTTGGTCCAGGCTGACTTTGTCTTCGTGAGCACCAGGGAATGACACACGTGTGTTGATGATGAATAGTCAACCCCGAAGTCTTCAGAAAGACAGAGAGTGAACAGATGTTAACACCCACTGCTGACAGAGAGTGGGGAGAAGGCCAGGGATTGATAAAAAGGATATTGACAGTAAAATACCCATATGAATAGAAACTTCCAAATGTACTTCAGTCTTACCTGGTTAAGATGGGGAGGGGGGAAGAACAGAAGTGGCCTCAGAAACAGAACTTCTAGGTTCTGCCTACACCTACCATAGGTGGAGGCAGGAAACACTTCAGGCACATCACTGCTTGTCACGGGAAGATACTGTCAAGTGAAACCCGAGAAAAGCAAGAAAATGATAATATTCATTTTTCTATAGTATGTCCTTCTCCGAGATTCTATTTCAGCAATCTGCCGTAGCCATCAGGTTAGAGCCAGAAGAAATGAAGTTTATCCAGCTGCCTTAGCAGAGAAAATTAGCTCACAAAATTTAACCAATATAAGCTATTGTCTTAGAGAATTTCAGTGGAGATGATAACACTGTAAAATGATTTGCAAAAATACACCAAGAGATAATAACCCAAATGGTATTTTTGTTATATTATGGAGAACAGAAAGGTGAGAAGAAAAGAAATGGGAACAAAAGCCCAGCAACAATAAAGAAATACAATCGTAAATTCATGATCTTTTGATGGTGGGTAGACAGACTAGAAAGGACCCTTTTCCCTGAGGGCCAGTCTTGCAACAGGCCTGAGTTCCTGGGTCAGTTCTTGGCCCTCTGCCGGCAAGCAGATCGAAGATCGGAGGCGTGTGGTCACGTTTACAAGGCACTAGTTGGCATTCTAGATTATAGACTTCCCTCACTTCTATAAGCTGGTCAATGTCTAGATCTCTTCCATTTATTGACACTAAAATTTTTTGTTAGAAGTTTCTGCTTAAATTTTTTTCTGCACAGTATATTTTAATTCTTAAGTTAATAATTTTCCATTCTTCCTATTCACAGTAAAGTTTTCAGATAAGAAACACATTTTAAGAGGAATTTCCTGTTAAGTTATTCAGGATGGTGTTTGAGCACAAAGCTTTTATAGAAATCAAATTAGAGCAATTGAAATAAGTTATCCATGGTAGCCCATTTCCCCCACAGAGCCCCAAGGTGCATACACCTAACTGTGACCACTCAGTTGTTCCAGCCCTCACCCTGGAATAAATCCTGATTGGACTCCCCCCTCCAATGTGGTCAAGAACAGCCCTTCCAGCTTCCTTCTGCCCCTCGAGGCAGGGACCAAAGTTGCCCTCCAGCTTTGAGTGTTCTCTAGGGCCCCAGCACTACTTTTTGAAACGAGCAGTTAGTTCCTGGCTTTTCAAGGGTCCCCTCTGTCCCTGGGATTTCTAGTTTGCTGAATCAAAGTTTGTCCAGCCAGACTTGCCCATCACGTGGTGGTGGTGGTGGCAGTTTCTTGCGAGTTAATGCTACAGTCTGCTTCACCAAGCAAAAAATGACTAATCTGGCCCATGACAGAGGAATGAAGCTAGGCGTTCTGTAGCGTGTCTCTTCAACGCAGGAAAGTCCGTGTGATGCGTGGCAGCCATAGTGAGACTACCCTAGGATGGGGTGGTGCCCACTCTACTCAAATCAGATCCAGCCAGGAGTCAGACCTAGCAAATTACACCACAGACTATTATGCCTCTGAATGGGAAATTACAATCTCAGGAGGGGGTAATTAAGGTTCCTAATTGCACAACATTATTCAGTTTCCCCACCTCCTTCGATGAAATTTCCTGCCTCCATAGACCCAGCCCTAAAGGTGTACTGACAGAGCTCTGGCTAGGTTTAAAAGAAATCAAGTTGTATGTAAAGAAACTCACTAACAACTAAAAATGAAACACAATTCTACTCTCTCTGCTGTACTTCACTCGGGGTTTTATCGAGGCAAGCCAGGTTACACCACGCAATGCTGCTAACCCACAGGCAGGACTGGAGCAAAAGGAGGAACTCAAGACACTATTTGGTGGGACAGTTCAGGGCAAAGAGGAGCTAACCTTGACCAAGAGCTTGCAGACTTGGCTGCCCATTGGAAACATCTGGGGAGTTTTTATAACCACCAACAGCAGTGTGCGAGTGAACTGGCTCTTAGCGGGGGTGGGACTGTCATATTTGCCAATTGCTGTGGTATGAATATCGCATGGTGGCTGATTTTAAGCCACCGACACCATGTCACTGAACCTGGAGTTGGGAAGACAATCGTAGCCGGGAAGAGCCGGCTTCTGCGCTCTACTGAGGAGCCCCGGCCTCCCCCGCCCCGAGATTGTTTTTAATGGGAGGGATGAGGCCTGAGCTTGTGGAGGTTTAAAACCTCCCCCAGGTGATTCTAATGTGCGGGGAAGTTTGAGCAGCCCTGACCTGCTCTGTGTCGCTTTCTTCAAGGCTGCTTCTGCTAGAAGCATTTCGTCATCAACTCAGCAGCCACCAGGTCAGTACACGCCCTTTCAAACACTGCCGTTGCTCTTGGAGAATGTGCCTAAGGAAGGTTCTCCTCCTGCTCCCCCGCCAGGCTGCTCAGTGAGGGTGCAGTGCCCATGGTCTCTACAAGTAGCTCATTTCTTCAAAAACACACTAGGCCCTCAGGAAATGGGTAAAAAACACTATTCCTAACTTCAGCGCCTGTAGTCTGGATGGGGAGGAAGAGACGTCAGCAGCCGTGTCAGGAGACCGTGGCAGAGGGCTCATTGTTGTGGACGTTGTTTATCAGTTAGCCTGACACACTTTGCCAAACCTCTTGTCTCCAGGATAATGGCTAGAACACCAAACACTCTCTTCCTCAGCTTCCCTTACAGCTAGGCATGGCAATGAGACACTTCTACCCGAGGAGAGAGAGAAGCCCAAACCAGTTGCGTGCTTCCAAAGAGGTTTTTGCTTTTAATGTTCAAGGAAGAGGAAACAAAAGCATATTCAAGGCTAGTACGGCCTCTGCCTGGAGCTCAAGGCAACAACTGCTCAAGGAGCTGCCGCGACCATCTTATGACCATGAGGTAAAAGCCAAGAGAATCACATATACACTAGCTCTAGCATCTTTTGGTCATTAAACCAACACTAGAAGCTGCCTCTATTTGTATACAGGCATATAAGTCAGGTTTTCTCTGCTAGCAGCTGAATGCAATCCCGGCAAACTGGTACAGGTACGCAATCCACACTGGAAGGTGGGGATAGAATGCTTCCTGAGGCGGGGGAGGGGGACTGAAGGAGCTGAATCTTAGAAGGTGAGACAAATTAGTAATGGGGGGAAATGGGGAGAAAAGGGTTCTAAGCAGAAGAGTAGCATGAGCCAACATCTGCAGACACACAAAAATACATGGCACATTTTGGCAAAGGACAGCTAGTAGAGGCTTGTAAGAGTGCAGGGGTCATGTGAGGGCTTGGAGGGACGTGAAGCTGGAGACCCAGATAAATGCCGGGTCATGAGGCACTTTTTGTGCTAACTACAGGAATTAAAACTTGATCCTAAAGGCAAAGGTTAAAGTTTCGAGAATTTTAGACAGAGGAGATACATGATCAAATATATGTTTTAAAAAGATAATATGACCCTCTAATGCAGGATATTACTTCTAGGAATTTTCTATTTAGCTCCTCATTTATAATATTAAAAAAAACAGAGACAATCTAAACATTGTCACAAGGACCTGGTGAAATAAATTATAGTACCACCCTATGATGCAATATTTTTGCAATTATGTTTTTAGAGAATGTGTTATTCTTCTAGCGGCATAACGAAAGAAAAATATTATGATATAAAGTGATGCGCCATAAAATCTCAATCTTTCAGAAAAACACATGTAGAAAAAGACTAGAAAAAAATTATGAAATTGTGCTTGCAGTTCTTTCTAGGTAGTAAAAATACTACTGATTTTTATTTTCTTCTTTTATAATTTTTTTTCCATATTTTGTCCCATCCAAGTACTAACCAGACCCGACCCTGCTTAGGTTCCGAGATCAGACAAGATCAGGCACGTTCAGGGTAGTATGGCTATAGACTATTTTCTGTATTTTCTAAGTAAGCATTTTGATACTCAAGGAAAATGTTACTTAAAATATAAAAATGGCAGCTGTAGTGGGGGCCGGCGTGGAAGCAGAGAAATCAGCTTAGTGGGTGTTTACTGTCTGTTTTGCTTCTGGGATCCTTTGTTGGGCAACCCAGAGTCCGAAAATAATGTTCTCAGAAAATTCTCTGAATCTTGCTCTCCCCACCCCTATAGCCTACCTATGGTGCCCCAAGATTTCTCAATTCTCTGGGGTCCCATCCTGGCATTTGTACCCCTAAAACTCCTGAGTTTCACTTTGCTGGCTTCGTTAGCTCCAGTATTTCCCATAACCTTGAGTGAGTTCCCATCCCACCCTCCTTAGGGGTCGGAATTCATATATTTTTGGTATGCCCAGGAGTATAGTGATGAGCATTTGTGTTCACACATCTGTCACAGTAACAGCTCTGACTACCGTTCCTGCCAATTACAACCCTGACAGCCATGGTTTGTGTCATAGCCTTCTTCTTTTTTTTTTTTTTGAGACAGAGTCTCACTCTGTTGCCCGGGCTAGAGTGAGTGCCGTGGTATCAGCCTCGCTCACAGCAACCTCAAACTCCTGGGCTCGAGCAATCCTCTTGCCTCAGCCTCCGGAGTAGCTGGGACTACAGGCATGCGCCACCATGCCCGGCTAATTTTTTCTATATATTTTTAGTTGGCCAATTAATTGGTTTCTATTTATAGTAGAGATGGGGTCTCGCTCTTGCTCAGGCTGGGTGGAACCACCAGTCTTAAACCATAAAGTCACAAATCTAGATGCACACTTCTGCACATAAACTCCATGCCTGCTTGAAGTTGCTTGCTTGGCCTTATCCTTGGGAGTGTAGCTCTCTGCTCACATGCACATGATCTGGAACTCGCCTGCCCCCTCCAGGTTGTCTTGACACCCTGGATTCATTCTGATTTGATGGCCTGGATTCTGATTCATATGTTGCTCATAGAAATCATTATGAGAAGCACGTAGGTAGTTCTTCAGTAGACACCTCCAGACTCAGAGCATGGGCTTGCATTACTGTTTTGCATTTTTCTTCTTTGCTTACTGTCAACTAACCACCACTCCCCCCAATTCCTTCTCCATCCACACGCCTGAGATTCTTGACACAGAAACTTTATTTCTACCTTCTAATTCCTAGAAGCATTCGATGTCTTGGCAGAGAGGTTGGATAAAAAGGGAAACCTGCCTACTTTTACGTTTGGAAAATGAGAATCTCTAGCCCTACAGAAGAAGGGGTTGCTGACAGTATTGGAACATTGTTTTCTAGGGTGGGATAGCCCGTTCTTCCAGGCATGAGGCATTTCAGAGAGGGTATATGCCCCTTTGTCCACAGCATTTTGTTACAGTAAGGGAAATTTTCTTTGAGAATAGCTACATATCCTGGAGTTTTATTTCCTTGCCTCAGTTTGTGATCCTGCTAAGTGTCCTGTTGTTTTCTTACCAAATCAATGTTATGGTAAGAAAATGCTTAGTGGAGCAGAGTCCAGGACATGATTTAGATCCCAGTTTTCCTCTTGTGGGAGAGGAGGTTGGCCTTATCCTTAGAAGTCTAGCTCTCTGCTCACTATATATGTTTGTATAATTAGATAATATGTAGTTATCTACTACATAGTCAATGAAACTGCCTTTTTAAAGCTAAAATGTTATAGGTAAAAATAATTTTGTACTGACTTATTGGGAATAAATATAAAACATTCAAGTTGGTGTGATATATTGTGAGTGACTATTCAATTCAGTTTAAAAAAAAAGGCCTATGACTCAAACATAGTCCTATGTTAATCAGAAAAGATGAATATTTAGAAACTGGTTTGATTCAGATGCTGTTTAGCCAGGTCTATAGATTTTCTTTAGATCTCATAAAAGATAGGAAGTAAAGTTAGAGGCTATAATCAGGGAAAAATAGCCACTATGCAGTACTGTTATGGTGACATTTCCATGTGCAATAAGTTTGGCTAAAGTAATTTCTAAAAAGTTATCTATTCATATTGGCTTTTTAATATTTATTCTCCATTTTAAAAAAACTGAACACAGATCCAGTGAAACCATTTTAAAGTAAATTCATACTTCAACCAAAACTAAAAGAATATACTGAAACACATGGCATGTTAGCTCTCAAAACAAGGACCATAACTGCAGATAACACATTTCAGATACAACGCCCAAATTTTAGTATTTTAACGGTTTGTCGTGTAATGCAAATCTCATGTACTGAAATTATGCATCTAAATTATAGCTTTAGAGACCTAATATCTGTAATTAAATACAACATTTCTATTTGAAGCAGCATTTCCTTTCTTTGTGCTTCCTCGTACCTACCAACAAATCTGACAGCTCTTCTAAGGAAAGAGTTGAAGTTGCAGCCTCCGGCATTAATGTTAGGCTCCAGGCCAACTCCATTTCTTCTTTTGGACAGGCAACAGTAGAGAATTCCTTCACCAACCATAATCTGCAAAGACAAAAGGCTGTTCAGGCAAAGCTCTTGGTATATCCGTTATGCCAACAGGTATAAAGGAATTATATATCATCTCTTAACACATCATCAATCAACAAAGTAAAGATGCGTTATTTTAAAAAGCTTTAGAGGTGTAAGCAATTTCTCCTGAGTATTTGAGCAAGCTGTGAGAAGTAATTAATCAGGGCACTGTAAAGAGATTTAGTTGAATCTGCTGGACTCCTATGTACTGGCCAATTAGGTCAATAAACCAAATATGGATTGAATAGAAGGGTCGATCCATGGAAAGCACATGTGGAGCTTAGGAAGCTGCTATCTAGACTAGAGCATAGCTATCCCATAAAAATTTCTGTGATGATGGAACTATGTTTTGCACTGGCCAGTACGGTAGCCACTACCCATATGTGGCTATCGAGCCCTTGCAATGTGGTACTGTAAATGAGGAGCTGAATTGTTAATCTTATTTCATTGTTATAATTATTTAAAAATTAAATAAAATGAAATTTAAAATGCAATAGCCACATGTAGCTAGTGACTGTCTTATTGGAGAATGCAGATTACAAGAGAACCTAGGTCAGCAGGGTAGTATATCCTAAGTATAGACATTTAGGCAATGTGTTTACAATGGGCAGGGAACCATACTGTACTATTAAAAGGACCATTTTAAGGAACAGCACATTTTGCTGCAGGATTTTAGGACACACAAGATCAGTGAAGGAACTCAATATTATTTAGGCATCATTTCTTCAGTGAGTTTTCTTTGAACCTTTTTACTGTACTCTAAATTGGATTATGTCTCCTTCTATGTGGCTTCCTTAGCACCTTGTCCTTCCCTCTAACATAGCTTTATTAAATTGTTTATTTGATTGTCTCTCACTAGACCGGGACGCTCTGAGAGAAGAACCATTTCTTATTTACCTTTTATCTTTACCATGTAGCACAGTGCTGGGCACTGTGGATTTGTGGTTTTGGCCTGTACTGTGAGACTCACATTTGCTAACTATTTAATACTTTGAGCATTTGAATTGTCAGTTATGCTATACATAGAAGCAAGATTTAAAAGTATATGTTTTATTTATGCAAAAATTTTTCAAATATTTGAGATTGTTGTACCTAATAGATTACTGTAAAATTAGATATTTATTTGTATAAATGTGTGGAGCTGAGAAAGGTAGGGCTATATGGGATACTAACAGTGCCTCAGATGCAAGTGATTATGTCACTATAAAAATTATAGCTATGGTTAGGGCAAAAACAGATTTTCTAGGGAAACTTCCCGGTTCTCATTACTATCTTAAAATTTATTTTATGAAGTGTTCAAAATTATAGAGTGATTTTTAAAAAAGCTAATGACAGTGAGCCTATGGCCTTCTGCTTTGAATGTTTAAATTGCTATATTTAGTTCTGTAGGTAATATGGTACATGTACACTTACAAAGAATCTTAAGTTGTATAACAATTTTAAAAATAATTCTCATAATGGAACTCTACCCATGCCCATACATGTGAAAATCATGTGGCATGATAAACTCTTTTAAGATTGATCATTATATAAATAATCAAAAGGAATTTATTTTAAATCATTGAATATTGAGTTAATATTTTATACTTTCTGAAAAATACCATCCTACACTTAGCACTTCAAATTAGACTTGGAAATGTAAGAGGTTCTGTATCTGTGTAGGTAGATGTGACATAATACAAAGAACAATATAATGGCTATTTCAAATTTATCATTTTAGAAAATTAGCCACTATTCCTGAAATGCATTGCTGTACAGCTAAAAGAGATTGATTTCATCTTCACTTCTTCAGTAACAATTATGTGAATAACTGTGTTTTTCTCTTTTCAGTTATATGTTTAATAATTCACATCTTGTCCATGGGTGCTAAATTATACAAAAATTTATTTGTACAATTTATTTATTAGGGAAATGTGTCTTATATGACATCACAGTGTTTATCCCAGATGACCTTGAGATTTCAGGAATTTTATGTTAGTTGTTTTAATATGCTTAAAAGTCAAATGTCAAGAGAGTGTATCAACATTATTTGGCTTGATTATGTAGCATGGATAGAGGTTTCTTGTCAGTATTTTGACATCACCCAACTATCCCTCCCACTAAGGAGTACATTAATTTTCTCCTTACACTTCTATTCACTTAACCTCAATCTATATGTCATTGCATGAATTTTCAAAATGATTTAATTTGGTTTAAAGATAGAATTCTCCTCAGGAGAAGGAGTGATGTTTCCTAATGCATTTACAAATGTTCCTGCTTATTTCCCCCTTCTGAAAGGCACAGTGCTGTACTGCAATACGGTGTCAAGGTTTAGGTTTTGACAATAAAGTTATTTGTTGCTGTTGCCATTTGTAAACAGAAAGTAGTTTATGACAAGTATCTTTTTACAGTCTCTGTTTTGTGCTGTACTCAGCCCTGAAAAGACACAATACAATTATTTGGTGTGTGTCTAATATCAGGGACAGGTTTTGGGAAGAGATATTTTAATGACTGCTTCAGGGGAGATTTCAAGAGGAAATATATGGCTTATTATAAGGATACCGCCCTTGGAATAGTTAATATAGGGAGAACTTACAATTCAAAAAGTCTTTCCTGTAAAATAAAACAAAAGAAAAATATTATAATATTCATCACAGCATCTTTGACATTTAAATTTCCAGTGAATGTCTTTTGGAAGCCATAACACATTTAATATTCTGCATGTCGATTGTACAGCCTAAAGCTAAGGCTACCCTCTAGGAACTATAATTAAATTCTGATAGAATTCTCCTATAAAATTAGATGTATTCATTCTTTAATAATATGTAATAAAATTGTATTTCCAGAGAAGAAAAACTACATAGTTTTTCTGTTCACATAGGCTTCATGAAGATTTATGATAAACCCAGATATTTTGTGTTATTTTCTCTGAGAAATAATCTCCGAAGGTCCTAAACAAAATGCCTGTCTTACCACTCTAAAATAAATGAAAACTGAATATTAAGGAAGAAATTTTCCAATTTAAGGGCAATTTCAGAGAAATAAGAATATGCATTTCACAGACATGAAAGGCATTTTTCCAGTTTCATGTACAATATCACGAAGACAAGCTATTTTTAAACATCTCTCAAAGCATAAAAATATCTGAGAAGCAAACACTAAATGATTCATATTTAAATTCCTGAATAAAAAATCAGTTGCTCTTCCTTGTATTCATATGAAGATCCTTTTGGGAGACTATCACTAATGTGAGGTTTTTGGTTTTGTTTTGTCTTCCCTCCATGTGGATGGTAACACTAGGAAGCCCCTCTTCACACAAGTGCACTCTTAAAAGCCATTTCCAAGTGAAGGATTCCTCCTGTCTCCCTCTCTATTTTTGGAGCAGGTTTATTCCAACATAAAGATAAAAAAGAAAATGGCATCCTTGAAAGTTAGAGATTAGAGTCTGTTATTTTCACCTTCAGGAAGATGTGGAAAAGGAGTTAGATGGGTAATGTATGTAGTAAAATTAGAGACAGAATTATGGTTCCAGAATAAAATGACTGCAGACATTATAGAATTACTGTTGAGAAAGTGTATGTATTGGGAGAAGGCATTAAAAACTTAGGGAAAAATGAAATTAGACCACAATCTAGAAGAAGTATAGTACATGTTTGGAGAGAAAGGTATGAAAATACAGTATTTGATGTCAGCAAAGTCAGGATTTGTCTCAACAATGAGTTGGTTGCCCATAACCTATGAAACCAGCGTGGCAGAAAAGAATGTCGATATCCCGGAGTATCCTGGAGTGATATGGGGAAATTAGGGACCCCGAGTTATAAATAGTTCCCTAGTTTGCCTCTCCTTTGATTAAGAGGTACTGGGCAGCTGTGGGGGCCCTGTGGCGACCTGGGATTTGAGGAGAGCTTTAGTGGAAGGAGTTGGCACTGAGCTTCCCAGGTCAGCTTTGTAGAAGGGAGCCATGGTGGATTTCCCCTTTCATTTTTCAGGGCTTGAGAAAGAAAGCTTCAATCCTGAATCCCCCAGAAAGCATCCTGAAACTGCATAGTGAGAACTTATTATGAGAAATGAGGGAGTCAACAGAAGCAGTTACACAGTGATGAGGCCAAGGTCATTGTCCCCAGGACATGTAACAGTGTCAGCAAAGGAAGCAACCTGAGATAAATGGTGCTGGCAGGGAGTGCCACAATTAAACTTGCTTTTGTAGCAACTTGATAAAATACTCTAGGGAAGGAAGACTTCTGGATATATATATAAAAAGCAAATTATTTACATACATGATTAAATATCAACACAGTCTTTTCCGCAGTCATGAATATTTGTATGGTAGTTTATTTTATTTCAAATATATCAATTATAATAATTTTGGACACTTTGTCCCAATTAGGATAAATGCTTTCTGGTGTGATAGATTTAAAATTTATCTTCTTTCTGTTCTGGTCAAATGACCAGATGATATGGATTTTTGTTAAAAGTCTTTAGAAAAATGACAGGAAAATGCTGTTATTCTGAGCAATATTGCACTTTAAAAATGTTTTATTAGTCTCAGAGTCTCAGCTACTTCCAAGTACATCATTAATAGTTCTAATCACCTGGGAGTCACTGTAGAGTAACTCATTAAATTACAAAGTGTTTTGAGACCTATTTACACCTAATGGGTCTGGGTGATGGACATGCTTGAAGCTCTGACTTGAGTGGGGCAAAGGCAATAGATGTAACCTAAACATTTGTACCCCTGTAATATGCTGAAATAAAAAAAAAATAAATATAATAAAGTTCTGTGGGCAATTAAATTCTAATTTCATCTTCTGAGAATATTTTATATAATTTATTTATTGTGTAATTAGCATGTTATGATTATTTAGTATAAGGGAAGGGAAATTTTAAAAAATCCATAGCTTTATAAAAGTATAGAGTTTAGAAGATCTATGCAGAAGCTTTTCTAAAATTTCTGTTGTTCTGAACCTGAATAGGCCAATTAATTAGAATATCTTGTAAAAACTACATTAAATATAGGTTTTAATTTAATAACTACCTCCTTGGACATTCATGAGCATAATAAAAACAACACAAGAGCTCTTACTGGTAGAAATAAATGTTATTACCCTTGAAACATGTTTCTTGTCCTTTGTGTAGTATTCTAGGGGCAGAAGAGATGGTGGAAAAGGTTGGCTAGTTTTATTTATCAATAGATTTATCTAAAAGCATGTTATTCACAATGTGTATCAACACATAAAAACAATTATGTTTTTAAGTTATTTCCATTAGACTAGGACATTTCTTTATGTACATCTTTTATTTACTTATTTTACATTTTTTAATTAATACATAATGTACATATTTTGGGGGTAAACGTGATAATTTGATACATTCATATAATGCATAAAGATCAATTCAGAACAAATGGGATATGCATCACCTTAAACATTTAATAATACTATTTAAATACTTAAATATTAAATATTAAAACTAAAGAATCTTTTTCTTTGAGTGCATCTGTGTGTGCACCCAGATGCATGGCTAGAATGTGAGTTTTGACTTCTTTACTTTGCAATTGTTGATGCTCACGACTTATAATCAATAAAAAGTGCTAATCTAATAAAAAATGAAACTGTGAGTGATATTAAAATGCACTTTTGAGAAGAAAGTCTGTTGGCTATATAATTATTTGTTTTTCCCCCCAGCTTTCCAGGCTTCAGATACCAAATACACCCATGAGAAATATGTTAATTAGGAAGTGTATAAGAAATGTCATAAAAGCCATTCAAGGAGAGTTATACAGTTATAAAACTTTTCATAATGATTTATAAAAGTAAACATGAGGTATCAATCAAATTTGAAATCATATAATCTTTAACTTTTAATATCAATAATTTTATGCTATTAACTATTTCTGCCTGATACTGTCAAAATATCTCAAAGACATGATCTTTCTGGTTCAAGGTTTAGGGTTGCTTGCTTTTAACCCATTTATTGTACAAATGTGGTCACTTTCAGTTTTCTGGGACTGACAAATGCAATTTGGGGGACAATTCTTACCGTAATTGCTGGTCCAGCAAAAGCCAAGCTTAGCAACATGAGGAATGGAATTGCCTCCTGGGTTGGTTCAATGTACGGCATACTAAGACTCCGGTCATAGCAGCTAAATCCAGAATGTACAGGTTTGAAGACATCAGTGAGTTCAAGGAAATAGAGGCTAACCACCGATGATGCCAATATAGGCAACTGAGAATGAAGAACATAGAAGATCAATTTATTCTTATATACTGGACATACATAGAATCAGAACATCTTGAAGCATAAAACAGGTGGCCTTCTCCCCTGCTCTCACTACTCCTTTCTGCTTCCAGAGCTAAAAATTATTCATAAATACTATTGCTTCTACCTTACATAGATCTCCAATTCACCCAGCCCTGTATAGCTTGCTATTAGCCTTTGTCACTCCTCACCTTCTAACTGCTGCTCCCCCTTCACTCCCACCTTCCCCCTTCACCCATCCATTTTCAACACTGCATTCCTAGTGGTTTTGTAAAAGTATTTCAGATCACATCACTCTCTACCTCAACCATGCTAATGATGACTATTCTACTTGAATAAAATCTGAATGCCATACCACGGATGCAAGGTTCTGCATGCTTTGGCTCTTGCTTCAATTGCTTACTCTTCTCGTACCACATTGTTACCACTCCTTAGCCCTGGCCCACTACAATCCAACTGGTCTTCACTCTTTTCCTGTAACAGTACAATTCATTTCTGCCTAGGGTCCTCTGTACTTGCTGTTCCTTCTTTCTTTTATGTTCCTTCCCTGGCTTTCTATGTGACTGACTTCTTTTCATCATTTAATGATACCTCCCTGCATTCTCTATCTCAGGTAGCCTTTGATCCATCCTTCACTCTCTACCTTATCTTGCTTGATTTTTTTTCATGATACTTATCATTAACTGAAATTACTTTGCCAATTTAACATTTCATTTATTTATTTTTCATCTCTCCCTCATCTCCCACTGAAATAAATGCTCATGAAGTGAGAGTCTGCCAGGGTTATTGATTGCTGAGTCCTCATTGCATAGAATTGTTCCTGGCATGTGGTAGGCATGCAATATGTCATTTAATAATGTAATGAAGCAATAAATACTTGTTCATAAATAACTAATTGAATAAATGAGTAAATCTTAATTTATTATAATAACTAGACTACAGTTATCCAATTTAGCCAATAAAAATACAGGTCACTCAGTGAAATTAGAATTTCAGATAGTAATAAATAATTTTTAGTATAAGTATGTCCAATGTAATATTTGGGATATATTTACACTAAAAATTATTTATCGTTTATCCAAAATTCTAACTTCCCTGGGTGTCATCTGTTCGTCTGGTTATCCTAAACGGGGCACAAAGTACATTGAAGTCTGTAAGTAGTACTTCAGTAGGTGTAGGGGTAGGTTACACAAATGAAAATAAGTGGTCTTGTATTACAGAAAGTATGTACATAGCTCTTGTCCCTCCAGATGCCATCTCTCTATGTGCAGGCACTGCTGGATCCCTCCCCAATAAACTACAAAGAGTTTACATTTTGGAGAAATTTAACAAGAATGTTAGCCACATTGGAGGCAAGTTTAATGTGTAAACTTTAAACTTTATGCATTGTACAATGTACTTTCTAGATTTTGTGTAGTCTTTTTGTGTTCAATTATTCATTCATTCAACCTATAATGTGCCAGGCCTTATGCAAGTGTTAGCTAGAAGACAATAAACAAGACATGGACTCGGCCATCAAGGAACATAAGCTTAGTGAGAGACCTATACTCAGCTAAAGAGAAAATATCGTGAATACTTTGCCTAACGCCAAACCTTTCAGAACCTGAAAATGCAGGCTTATATAACACTGAAAGAATTGTTCAGTTTAAGGCTTTGTTACTTGTGAAGGCCAGAGTATTTATTTAAGCAAACAGGAAAGGTTTTTGATAAAGACTTTATTTACCACCCATGATTTTTGATTGTTTTGTTTTAAAAGAATAAATTTATAAAGCAGCATTATGCTTTATATTCCCAAGAGATCTTTTTTGTAATGAGGTGAGAATTAGGTTTATTGGAAAAATTAGTAATATATGGTGATCAATATGGCATTACCTTTCTGTTTTTCAGATGGATGCTTTTCAGAGAACAAAAAGTACATCCAAAACACTTATATTTTTCTTATCCACACTCATTTGATCACTTCAAATATCTGATCATTCCTCCTCACTATTCCCCACTTCTGCATGACCTTCAGTCTTGATGAATAAATCAGCACTTCAGGGTGTATGTGCATGATTGAAATTTCCACTTAAATCAGTATAAATATATTTTAGTTTTAATTTTAAAAACACTTCATATAGCGCTTTATATTGTGTCAATTTTCTGTTTTAGAAATTTTAATTAATTTGATTAATTTTTTTTTATTTCAGCATATTATGGGGGTACAAATATTACGTTATGTATATTGCCCACGCCTAACTAATTAAATTTAAAACTTTCTATTGCGACATAAGATAGGTGCTATTATTATCCTCATTTTGCAGATGGATACGCTGTCACTGACGTAAGTAGCAGAGGTGGATTTTGAACCCATGGATCTGGTTCCTAAGTCTTATATCCCTTGACCACTATTCTATGCTTTTCCAAAAATGGGAATAGAGAGTTAGGATAATGGAATACAAGTAGCATCAGTTAATGGGGGTGCAGTTTAGCTCAAAGTTTTGTTTAAGCGTTTTTATTTGCAAATCTTTAGTTAAAATACATATCATTTAGTATAAATAGACATTGTCTTACATGTATAGTTTCTATAATTTCAGAAGGGTCTCCTCTATTTATTTGAATATAAAATATTTTACTTTTAGACCAGATTTTATGATCCACTCTCTTTCCTCTTTCTTGGATGCCTTTTTGGATCTTCTGCATGTATTTTGCAAGTGGAAATCACCCACCTAAATAAGATCTGATCATCTCATTTTTAAATACTGATGTCCCAGTAAAGCAAATTTTATATCTTCTGCAGAAAAGTGGGCAAAATTTTATCAATATGAGCAATGTGAAAATAAAGTAAAGTTTTCCTAATAGAAATATTCACCACTGAATTTTGTGGATGATTACTTTAGAACCTGCTTAACTGTGCCAATGAAGATATAACCAAATGTGCTATTGTGTGTGTGTGTGTATAAATTAGGAAGGACACAGAATTTTACAAGTGTAGTAAAACCAATGGAGTCCTACTGTTTTCGAGGCACCTATAAAGTTCTAATATCAGTTCTTTCACTTCCTACTACCAGTGTGATCTTGGAAATGTTTTTCTTAAATCTCAGTTTTCTTATCTATGAAAGCAGGTACATTTCATAGTACCCATCATTACAGGACAATTGAAAGGATAAAATGAGGTATTCCAAGAGAAATTCAATAATATATGGAAAAAAGAGTAGTTTATAAATGTTAGTAAGTATTGTTATTGTTATAACTATTAGCAATAATATACTCATCCAATGTCACCTTTCTCATAAGGCCTTACTTGATAATCCCTTTGGAGAATAATTTTCTCATTTTTAATTTCGTAGTACTTCTTTTCAGGAAATCGTTACACACTGCTCTTTATTATCTGCTATAAATTAGGTCTAGTCTTTTGTTTTGCCTCCCAAACTAAACTCTCCTTAAGGCAGGAGCCTAATCTTACTCATTTCTGTATTGCCACTAATAATATATCACAGCGACTTCCATTTACATATGCACATATGTAAATTATGTAAATTACACATATATATGTGTCATAATTTGACATATGAATGAAAATAATTTCTGTCACTAATAATATGCATATTAGTCTTTTCAGACATTAGTCTCTGTGAAACTGACAATTTTTTCCAGTTATTTCATTTTTCATCTATCAATATCATCTATATTTCTGGAGAAGCATGTTTCAAAACCTTCATTTGTTTTTAAAATAGGAATCATTTTTATTTCTTTTTTTATATTTATTTCTCTGATTCTTTAAAAAGTATCTTTTACTCTTTGTCTTTTACATCAATTTTGTTTATAAGAAAGAGTTATTTGAACAAAATATTTATAATATTTGGAAATTAAACAATTTTATACATCGTGTTCCTATACTGTACTTTACTACCCAAGTGTAATGAATTAAATGACAATGTTTATTTCTAACATATGTGTTTTCAAAGGTATCTTTTATCTTTTGAAATGTTTAACAACATAAGTTTCTTTTGAGTGTAAGAAATTTAACAGGTGGTATGTGCCAATTTTGGCATATATATTAGAATCATTGTGTACTTAGTAAAATTACATAGACTTGATTGTATTTAAAATGAGATTTGGAAAATGAGATTTAAAAAGAGATTTTAAAATGTCTATATAGGCAGGCACTAAGTATTTTATTCTCTAGTTATGATATAGCCAAGAGAAAAGTATGAACTGAGCTATTTTTATGCAGCAATATCAAGGAGGGAAATTACCTGAAGATTAGGAAAGTGGTTTTGAAAAAGAAAAGATTGATTCTTGGAGTTATCATCTGCTAAGAACTTGTGAGTGAAGACAATAGAGTAATTTTTAAAAAGAAAATTATAACTGTTTTAGAGAATAGGGTAAAAGAAAGGTGTTTCAAAATATCACTTTTGCTAGATAATACTGATTTTTCTGATGGCAATTTTAGAAAGACAAATTTATAGTATATATTCATTTAGTGAAATATTTTATGGACTCTATCATGACATTTTGTCTAGGTCACATAGCTTACTTGCTTTTAGCATGGTGGTGATAAGAACAAGCTTTACTTTTTATTTGAGAGAATTCACTTTGCTCTCAGCCTATAGTATTACCGATCAGTTCCATTCTTTGCATTTTTCATGGCCAAAGTGAATTCAGAGCCCTATAAAGTCCTCTTGAACTGATGAGAACCATAGTTACAAGGGTCCAATTCATATATATGCCATTGATGGCTCATTCATTTACTTATTCATTCTACAAATATTTATTGAGAACCCACTACTACTAGGCCTTGTTCTAGGTCCTGGGAATGCAGTTGAGAAAAAACGAAGTCCTTATTCTCATGAATAATTCATGCTAGTTGAGGATGGCAGATAAGAAATGAAAAATAATATCAGAAAGAATATATACTATAAAGAAGAGGGCTGTGGTAATTAATTGCCTGAATTCATATTTTAGATCAAGGAAGACCTATCTGAGTAGGTGTCATTTAGGCAGAGACTTGAATGGGCAAGAAAGAAATAACCATATAAAAAACAGGTAAAAAGCATAATCAAATGGAGGAAGTGATACAAGATGAAGTCAGAGAGATAGCTTTGGAACCAGATTTTGCAGACAACTGAAGTCCATGGTGGAGTTAGATTTTTGTTCAAAGTAGGTTCAGAAACATTTTGGAGAGGTGTGATATGATTTGAAATGTATTTTACAAAGAGATCACTCTGGTTGGACTGAGAATGATTGTAGTGAGTCAAAAGTAGAAACAGGGTGATAATTTAGAAAGCTCTTCAAAACTCACAAATATTTAAATGAATAACTAATAGGTGCTAGGCACTTATAGGTGTAAGGAATATAGTAGTAAACCACAGAAAACCCCCTGCACTCATGAAGCTTACATTTTAGTGGATGCATGACAATTGCAGAAATCCGGGCAAGAAAGAGATGAGATGGTTTGTACTAAGGTATAGTACTGGAAATACAGAGAAATTAGAGATTCTTGACATGGTTTTGGAGACAGAAATTACAGGATTTGTTTAGAGGTTGATCAGTGAAGAAGAGAAAACAATAAAAGTTGACTTCAAAGATTTGGAGCTTGTGCCATTGGGCCAGTGGTGTCATTTCCTGGGATGGGAAGAAACTTGGGTAGGAGGAATCTAAGGTTCTGTTTTGGAAACATTAAAATTGACATATCTTTTAGTTATTAAAGTGTAGCTGTCAAGAAGAGAGTAAGACACCAATCTGGAGCTACAGGGAGAGTCCAAGCCTGCAGGTATGAAGCTGCAAGTCATTGGTATAGGATGACTTAAGCAGCAGCATCTTCACTTTTGAAGGATACTTGCATGAGAAATTTCAAAGTTAAATTACTTTGGTTTTGATATGAGAAAAGTCACAAGAAGTCAAAGAAAATAATTGTGTATATTCATATTACTCATATGCAAGAGATAATCTAAGAAAAAAACACTTTTTATCTTAATAACAAATTTAAAACAGAAGGCTTGGAACCAATCTTGATGAACATCCCCAAATCATATAAAATGTGAAATTTAAAACATTATTATAATATATACTGAAATGAAATTCAAACTGGAAAAAATATGAGCAGATCAAAGCAATTTTTTTAAATCCTGTAGCCTTGAAGAAGGTTGTCACAGGTCAACACACGATGATGATGGAATTTTCTACTTCCTACAGCACAATCTTCAATAACATTCTGTAGTATTTTTTGCCTTGTAGCTTATACAGATTGTTTCCTTCAAGGATTGACAATAATAATAACTAATAATATAGTATAAGGCTTTATGGTTTATAAAACTATTATCACTCTAATAGTAGCTTATTCAGATTAGCTACGTAGAACCTCAAAAATATAGATTATAAAAGTACACTAACGCTTGTAGTATCATTAAGTGAAAGAATAGGTCAGAATGAGTCTGTAAGATTATTCAAGGTCTAGAAATCTAAACTAGTTTTCACACATAAAATTGGTGTCGCATATATGACATATATAGATTCAAATTGAAACAGGGCAGTGTGATTGAGGGAAACCAACAGTGGCTTTGGAATCAGCAGAATCTAGTTTCTCCCCTCATTCATCCTGCCAGCTTCTGGGATTTGGGCAAGTCACATAACCTTTCTGGGCCTCAGTGAAATGGGAAATTTCTTAGCTTGCCAACTAATTTTAAAATTCTCCATGTACTGTCATGATTTAAGAATCATCCTCTCATTTCTTTCACATTGTCACTGCCCTATATAAAGCATTGCATTTTATAAAATCTCTGTTCTCTCCACAATTTGTTTCATCCTCCACAATGCTTCCAGACTAATTTTCCTAGAATTCACATCTGTTCATGCATTTAGTAGTGCCCCTCTAACAAAATAAAGTGCAAATTTTTTTAGAATGACATTTATAACTTTTTATAATATGGCCTCAATCTGCCTTTCTTGGTTAATTTTTTTTCTACCCACTCTCCACTCTCCTAACCCAGAAACATAGCCTATGTTCCCATTATATCTCAAAAAGACATGTTTTAGTCCCTGCTTTACCTTACGTTTCCACATTTATTTTTCAGGAAAATTATACTTATTCTTTCAGGTTGAAATTGCATATTTTTTTCCTCCCTAAAACCTTCTCCATGTCCTCCAATCAGAATCGAAGACTCTGCCTCATGTACTTTATATGTAACTTTATCAAAGTACCTGTTAGTCTGTCTTTGACTGTAGTTATTGCTTTATTACCTGCCCTTGTCCTAAGGTCAAGTACTTAAAAGTGAGAATATTGAAATTCACACAGTGCTTTGAATGTTTTTGGTATCCAGTAAATGTTCCCTGAATTTAATTCAAAGAAATCAGGAAATTACTATTAAAGGAAAAAAAAAAACCATGGACAATTTCTTAACAATACATAGCATATTTTGAGGACTTAGGTGCCAGATACTATGCAAAGTTAAATAGATTGCTACATTCAAACTATACCTTATAAAGTATCTATTAGTGTCCCCAACTTACAGATGAGAAAACTGAGGCAGAGATAAGTTACATAAGTTACACAATAGTCTAAAGCCAGTAAGTAGGAGCACCCAGATTCCTAGCCAGGTGCCTAAGTGCTCTAAACTGCTTTGCTCATGGGTCTCAACCTGTTTTTCCCCTCAATGCTGTTACAAGGGCTGTAACTCCCAAGTGGTGTAGCGGAAAACTATGGTTTGAAAAAGGATATCCTGTTGCTCTTAATTCTTAAATGTTCTTTAACAGTTTCTCTACTCACTTTTTCCTTCTCACTCAAACATGAATATTGCTTTTTTTTTTTTTTGGTTCACATATAAGATCTGTCCTCTCTAGAACTCATTTCACTTTCAGTAGAATTTATTAGGCTTTTATTCAGACCTATAAAGAAAAGGATATTTATTGAATTGAGACATTTCCTCCTAATTATCTAATTTAATTCTTACAACCTCCTTGAGAATTTTAAGATAAATTTTAAGATAAAGACCATGCCCCAGATAAGTTAAAGAGCATGTCTGACTTCCAAGGCCTGCAACTGAAACCTAGTCTGTTAAATTCCTGGAAGCATGTGCACCAATGTACCCTGCTGCCATTCTGCCACATGTCACCATCTGGCACTAGTCTAGTGCTTTTCAGGAAAGGATAGCCCCAGGCTTCAGTGAGAATGCCAGCTTAAAGGACAGAAGGTGAGAGACGGCCATGTGTCAGGGCACTATGAGTGAAGGGGCGGCAGGCACTTTCAAATCATACCCTTTGGTACGATCAGCCATGGTGTTCCAAGTTCTGGAAGGTTCTTCCTTGTGCAGTTGCTCCACAATCATTTTCGTTATTTTGTTTTTGGCAATATCTTAAGAGCCTTTAATTATATTTTGAATATGATCTGTGTTTACTTTCACTTTTGTCTTCCCTAGTGAATCATTTCTAATATATAATAACAGAAAATGGGTACACTTGAGGCTCCAGATGTTTTCCTGCTTTTAGCGCTTCCTTTGGATCGCTTTCTCTGGCTGCCCAGAGAGATCCTGAGGAATGCACTGATCTTAGCCATTGTCACATGTGATGGCAGTTGTTCCTTTATGTTCTCTCCTATTTGACTGGAAGACCTTTGAGAGCAGAGAAATTGTCTTATTCACCTCTTTATCCATGACATACTAGGTGTCCTCAATGTAGAATAAATTAATACATATATGGATGATTTGAAGAGAGATGCCAAATGTTTAGACAGTTCTTGTAGTATAGTTAAAAAATTCTCCCAGTTATAAGTACAGTACTGTAGTATAGTTGAAAAAAAAAAATACCCCAGCTAAAAGATCCTCATTTACTTCTACTATAAGAAAATGCTTTCTACTTTGAATTTCTGGAATTCTAATGATTTTGTTAGCATTAAAAATCCACAAAACTTAAATTGGGTGTTACAAATAGCAATGATAATTAATAAAGAATAGCAACAAGACCTAATATATATATTAAGTGTAATGGGGAAAATCTGTTCTTTTATGTTTTTGTGCCTGAATATGAACTACATCTTTATAGTTTTAAAAGGACTAATTACAGTCACTCAATGGTCTAACAGTAAAGTCTAAAATAATAAATGGCTGTTTTATTACGTGAATATTGATCTATCATTAGGCTTGGGGTAGTAAGCTTTATAATCACCCGACTTAACCTCAGGTTCTGAAGATTGTTCCTCCTACATAGGCACTGAAGTAAGTGCATTGTCTTGGAATGCATTTTGTTCTTTAAACCAAATCATAGACTAAGACCTGAGGCTGATGACCTGAATTTCAATTGTTAAAAGTAATTGATTTTAAATCATTTTTTCCAGGTATAATTTCTTTTCCTTTACAAAACATAGCTGACTTTAAAAAATATGGGTATTAATCGTAATTTAATGCTACTAGTATATGCCAGGTACCATTTAAAGTACTTTACGTGTCTGAAGTCAAGCAATATTCACAAAAGCTTTTTGATGAAGGTACTATTATTATTGCCACTTTACAGATGAGGCAACTGAGGTTACATGAGATTACATTATTTGTACAAAGTTATACAGTGAGATTACATGATTTGTGCAAGGTTATATAGCTTGTTAGCTGGATTACAAACTGAAAAAATCTGGCTCCTAAATTCATGTTTGATTATTGTACATATTTCGTCTTCCTAGAAACTTCCACTATGCCTTCCCAAAGACATTGAGAAATAGCCATAAAAAAGTGAAAGAGAGAATATTTCCGCTTTACATAATGTGAATGCCAGCCTACAGTTTCTACAGTGAGTGGTATCATGCATGTAGTTTTTGATATCTTCTTTAAAAAGTAAGATATTAATATACTCAAATTAAATAGGGTTTTCACTATTAGTGGGATTGTTTTATTCATATAGAGAAAGCTTATAGATGTTCACATAAACAATCTGAAAAATTGCATTTGTATCTTTGAGGTCCAATACATATTTCTTAATATCAAACAAAACAGGAGTTAAGAGAAAAAATTTTCTGTTGCAATAATATCAGTTAAATGAAATGTACCTAAAAATTATGTATTTGAAATATGATACAAAAGAAGCAAATTTCTGATTTTGAGATCTAAAGTGACATATACACACAGGAATGACTGGATTTAAGACCATCACATCAGTATTTTGAAATTATTTCTTTCACATTGTTTACTAAAATAAAGTATCAAATTTATAATTAAACCATTTTACTTAAACAAAATGGAAGTGCATATTTTCTATTATGTATAATTATTCAATTTATTTAATAAATATTTTCTGGGTGTTTAGTATGTACCTGATATATTTTATTTGACCTATTAATTATCCAGAGAAGGGATTTCTAATCTAATTTCAGAGATGAAAAACTAACACTGTATGACAAGCCTCTCTCGCCCTCTAAGCTTGTCTCTTACATACTTAGATGCACACTTAGATACTCATTATGAGTCCTTCTTCAAAATTAAAATTTTCCAATGCTGTCAAAGGCCTTATTTATTTAAATGTTATCTTTGAAAGGGATTGGTGCACATTAAAGAGATAATGAAGTTGAGATACAAATGTGGGACATTAATAACCACTATTTTATTTGTTAACAACTTAATGCTGTGATTAAATTGGTTAAATTAAGTAGGATTGTGCTATGTATTTCACTGTAAGATGTATCAAAAAGTCAGATGACCAATATATGTAAACCAAATGCAATATAATATAAGATTCAAGTACATCTGACAAAGAAACACCTTTTATTACTAAAGACTTAAATGAATAAATCTAACTACTGTTGAATTGCTTGACCAGCATAACTTGGGAAAGTGAGTGGTTTGAATAGAGACTAAATGAGGTTTTATTCACATATATATAAATTGAAATTCAATATATTATATTAATATATAAATATAAGTATATATATGTGTGCATATATAAACATATATATGTATGTGTGTGTATATATGTATTTAATATGCTTTGGGAAACTTAGAGTTTCACCTGGTGTCAAGCACAGATCTGTGGCAGGTGGCCCAATAGAATGGAAAGATCCTGATGCTGGAGGGATATTTACGCAGGGTTGTGACCAATGAAATTTTACAACCAACCTCCCCACCCAGTTCAATGAATAGCCATCCACTAGAGATCCATTCAACTCTTGCTTTTATGCTAAGCTTTAAGCAGTCTCTGATTTTGGCAACCCAACCCTCCAGTATGTGGA
>CAUYPO010121583.1:0-25258 GCA_963574435.1 Cheirogaleus major | reverse complement strand
GCCCCACTCGCCCCTCCCCACCCACTCGCCCCACACGCCCCGCCCAAACCACTCGCCCCACCCCCCCCACCCAACCCACCCCCCCCACACCCCCCACCCCACCCCCACGCCCCCCCCCCCCCCCGCCACCCCCACGCCCCCCCCCCCCCCCCCCAACCCCCAAGGCCCCCCCCCCCCCAACCCCCCCCCCCCCCCCCCCCCCCCGCCCCCGCCCCCAGACCCCCCACCCCCCCCCCCCCCCCCCCCACCCCCCCACGCCCCACCCCACCGCACCACCCCGCGCCCGTGCGGGGGGGGGGGGGGGGGGCGGGGCCCGGGGGGGCCAGGGAAGGGGGAAATATTCCATACAAAAGAATTCCAAATAAGTCATCTAGGTTCTCTGCCCTCACGGAGCAGGAGCATAGCTCCCCTTTCTTAAGCGTGGTCTGTGCACGGTGATTTCCTCCCAAAGAACACAGTATGGAAAGAGGGGAAAGTTGTAACTTTACGGTAGAGAAACCTGACAAACACTCCCTCAGGCAGGTGATCAAAGTCAAAATCAACAGTGACAGTCATGTTGATAGGATGTGCACTTCACCTCTGTCATTCTCCTCCCCAAAACCCATAACTGCTGTCTAACCATGAGAAACCATCAGACACATCCCAATTGAGAGACATGCTACAATGTGCCTAGCCTATACTCTTCAAAATTGTCAAAATCATCCAAAATAAGAAAAGTCTGAGAAACTGTCACAGCCAAGAGGAGCCTAAGGAGACATGACAACTAAATGTACTGTCACCAAGTACAGAAGGACAAATACTGTGTGATCTCACTCATGTGGAATCTAAAAAAGTTGAGCCTGGCATGGTGGCTCACATCTGTAGTCCCAGCTATTCAGGAGGCTGAGGCAGGAGGATCGCTGTAGCCCAGGAGCTGGAGGCTGCGGTGAGCTATCATGATGCCACTGAAATCCAGCTTGAGCGACAGAGTGAGACCCTGTCTCGAAACAAAACAAAACAAAAACAAAAATAAAAATAAAATAGAATAGTTTGTCTCACAGGAGTAGAGAGCAGAATAGTGGTTCCCAGGGGCAGGGGAAGGTATTGGGATAGGAGGGCAGGGAGAGGTTAGTCAATGTGTACAAAGTTGCAGGTGGATGGGAGGAGTAAGTCCTGGTGTACTATTGCACAGACAGGTCACTATAATTAACAATAACGTATTATATATTTCAAAATAGCCAGAAGAGAAGATTTTAAGTGTTCTCACCACAAAAAAAGACGAGAAATGTTTAAGGTGATGAATATGTTAATCATGCTGATTTGATCATTACACAATCTACACATGTATGGAAACATCACATTGTAATACATAAATATGTACAATCATTATGTATCAATTAAAAACAAAATAAAACTAAAATAAAGGGCATGTCCTCCCGTCTCCTCCTGTAACACACATACCACACTTACGTAAACTGCTAATGGGGGTTACCGGATGTTGGGTATATGGGAACTCTCTGTCCTACCTTCACTATTTTTCTGCAAATCCAAAACCACTCTAAAAAAATTAAGTTTATTTTTTTTTTATTTTGTATCATATTGTCTCCCCTATCTGTGGCCTCTCCCTAAAAGACAGACTTCAAAAATGTGTAGAGGGAAAGCAAAGTGGCTCATACATCCCATGTGCTGATCCTACGTACATGCCAGCAAATACCTGTTGGTCTCAAGGGTGATGTGTCTTGTCACCTGGTCACAAGTGTCCCGCTGGCCTCCAACCCTGAAGTGTACAACTGGTGGTTTTGGCTCCTTCTAGCAGGTGCAGAGTGTTCAGGAGCCCGGGCACCTGCCTGGGCTGCTTGGCCTCCTCTTACCTCTGTGCGGCTGTAAGTCCCTGGGTCCTGCCTTGCCCTCGTCCAGGCCTGGCCCAGCTGGCTACACCGTCCTCTGTGCTGGGGACACCTTGGCATCTGGCTCTTCGCTCAGTGTCGCTGCTACACAGCAACTGAGTGGGGCTCGGGGGCTCTACCTCATTCCACTCTCCACACATTCTCTAGACGGGAGGCGGCGTGTTGGGCAGGTGCTCTGCCTGGTGGGCTCCCAGGATCCCCAGTGAGGGGTGAGGCAGGAGTCCCCATCCTTGGTGCCCACCCATCCACCTCCTGGGGACGAAGCCCCGAGAGATGGAGGCAGGAGATCCTTCTAGTTCTCCTACCTCTTTGTGATTGTGTTCTTCTCCTCTCCAACTTTGGACGAGAAAAGGGATGGACGTTTCCTTCAGCTCTTTTATATCACATCCTCTTCCTCTCTGTCTCCAACCTCACAATTAAGCCTTGAACATTATCAGAGCATCTTCCTTACACTAGGAAAAGAATTCAAAGATCTGTGTCTTCCCTGTTAGACTTTAATTTTGCAAGTTTTCTCTGCCCAGGAACCTTGGCTTTTAAGTCTAATGTTTCCCTAAGAAGCCAAATAACTGTTGTCCTGCTCTGGGGTAAAAAGTTTCTTGACGTGAGCCCAGGTTGAAATCAGATATCAATTTAAAAGGAAAATTTACACATTTGCACTAGTTTAATATTTGCCAAAATATTATTCCCACGGCCTACGGCTGGAGTGCATTGAGTTCTGTGGATTGGCCGGGTGGGAGAGGCAGTCAGACAGAGAGAAGTTCTATAGCAGGGGACTGGATGTCCTAGAGAGGGGTGGACACTTGCCCTGGGAAGGCCTGGAGAAAGCACCACTGGCCCTGAGCTGTGAGAGAGCAGAGATACCCTGAGGCAGTAAAAGATGACTGAGAAACCCACCAGCCAGGGGCCCAAAGATAGAATCTGAGGGGTCCACGAATTTGGATGGGAGAGAATATACCTTTATTTTCACTAACCTCTAAATTAAATCTAGCATCTTCTTCCTTTATGAATACAAGCCACAGGGCACAGTGGAATTAACAATACCTGTGACTTGCCACTAATATTTCCTATCATGCTATAGCTGTCTCAATTATTTCCAAATGTTGTTTATGCTTACCACTACGGCACTTCAAAATTACGGTAGTTATTATACCCGCTGCGAGATATTACTATTTAATGCATCAGCAAGGAAGCACATGTATTATTCTATCACACATTTGTTTTATTTAATATTCTGATACTATACTTAAATATAATTGATTTCTTTTGTTGGCACCTCAAGTCTTCTATGTTACACATTTACAGACATAATTCACAAGCCTCAGCAGACTGCCAAAGGGATCCATGCATCAAAAGTACCCTTGAAGTATTTTTTTCTGACTCTAAGAAGATTTCTTCATACATCGTAATTTTTCCCTATGTTGAAATTCCCCAGTTATTCCCAAGCCTTTGGCAAAATCTGATTTATATATATCTGCTGTGTGTTGATGGAATTGTGGAGAATTGAGAGAGGATGAATTCAAGGAAATTTCACCTGCCCTACTCACGTCCTGACTCCGTGGGCTGGTCACTTGATAGCTGCTGCGTATTGGAAGAAGGTGGTGGCCCCAGAGTTCCAGGTGTTAACCTGAGGTGAAGCTGCAGAGGGCTGAGCCGGGGCTAAGCCTGGTTACATTAGGAGAACATAAAGAGACAAACACTCTTTGAACATAATAATGTTCAAAGGTATCCACAGGATTCTCAGATCATCGGAAAGGCGTCTTGTCTTGACTTCCCCCAGAATTACCCTTTCATGTCACCCAGCAGGAAACCAGAAGGTCCGGAAAGAAGCACATTGCCAGGAGCAGGTAGCAAAAGGATCCAGGATGATGAAGTGTAGTAGCCTTAAAATATGGCCTCCAAATTATTTCCCCATCTCCCATTGAGATGTGGCATCTATGCCTCCACGCCCTGAACCTACGAGGATTTGCACAGCTTCGATCGCTAGAGTATGGCAGAAGCGATGCTTAGAAGGTTAAGTCATAAAAGGCCAACCAGGTTCCATCTGGTTCTCTTGGAAGTCTCATCCCTGGATGCTCTCTTTGAGGATGCCCTTCTTAGAACCCACATGCCAAGCTGTCAGAAGCACAAGCCACATGGAGAAGCCATATGTAGATGCTCCTGGCTGAGCTAGTTCTTCAGCCATCCCATCCCAGGCACCACACATGGAAGTGACCAAATCATTTCAGCCCCCAGCCATCTGTGTTTTTCCAACGGAGGCGCCAGACATCACGGAGCAGAGACAAGTCATCTCTACGGAATTCCTGACCCAGACGCTCTGCGAGCACAAGATGGTGGTTGGTTTATGCTCCTGAGTTTGGGCTCGTTTATTACAAAGCAACAGTAACTGGACTAAGACGAGACAAGAGGTCCAGGAAGAAAAGGCTCCTTTGGTGGTCACGTGGATCGTGGGTGGAGAACTGGACTTTGCTCCAATAGGAGAGTCTGGGGGAGGAGCCACTTGTGTCTCTCAGTGCCCTTTGCACTCTGTGACGAGGAGGAAGGACTTGCACCTGGGGCTGTGCTGTTTGATGAGGTCTTCTGCTGACAGCAGGACTATTTAGGGCATGGATTCCATTGACTCATCCCTCTCCCCGCCCCACTTTCTCAATAGGAACAAAATGATCAAGGCAAAATTTGGTACAAACTAGGAGTGTGTTAGATGAATTTAATCTATCTGAATGATTCTGAATTTTTCCATAAAAGGACTTCTAATGATAGAAAATTGTGGGATCATAGCCCAAAATAGCCCAGCCACAGCAAGCAACCACCTTCAAAGCCTAACTTTTTTGCCTTAAAAACAATTAATAGCATCCTACACGATAACGTATCAAGTTTTGTTTCAATAGTACAATGTCTTAAATTACCTGTCACAAGGTGAAATGGACATTGCATGAACATGTACCCCGTTCACCCTCCGATGTCAGCTATGCTCCGTCCCATTGCTGAGCACTCCCTGCCCCCACCCCTGTGCAGGTGCCAGAAGGATAAGCTTACGTACGAATCCTGACGGCCCAAAGCCCTTCCAAAGAAGTCAGGTGCCTAGAGGCCAGTCGATGGGCTTACTGACCACGGAGCACTTTTAAAGACATACTTATTAACATTGATATTATGATCAGCGAGGGAGCGCTGACCAGGGAGGTTAATCATCAAATGATTCATCATTGATGTTAATCATCAATTTTTGGCATGTTTTATCAGAATAATTACAAAGGAAGTAAGTGGATCTTGGGTGAAAGGAAGATTTCCAAGAGATTGGTTCAGAGAATCTCTAGGAGGGTAAAAGAGTGACCAAAATTTCTTAATTAAGATCATTTGTAATATTTTCTGCAGAGTCCAGAATTTACACTTTGGCTGTGCCTATAGACATTTTTCTTCATGAAGACTGCTCTCTTCATCCTATGCCTCAGGGACATGACTCCATTAACTCTGGGCTTCCAGTGCTTTCTCTCTACTGCCTCCTTCCCTCCCACTCCAGTGTCCCCTGTCCTCAAAAGTCCTTCCCTTGGGTGAATTGGTACAGTAATTCTGGAAAGCAATTTGGCAAAATCTAGCAAAAGAAAAAAATGAATGTTTTTTGACCCAGATGTTTCGCTTCTAGAAAATTTGTCTTTATATATGCTTGCACACGTTCACAAGGAGAAAAGTCACTTGCACAAGGATGCTCGTTGCGGCGCTGTTTGCAAGAGCAAAACCAGAGAGCAACCTAAACAGACATCGATAGAGGACTTGCTGAATAAATCACAGTGCAAGAGAAAACGACGTTGGTAATAAATTGATAATAAATGGAGTTGAGTGAAAATGAAAAGTTGCAGAGCAATGTGATCACATTAATAATAATGAACTGTGCATATTTGGATGTATTTATTTATTCTAAGTGTATTGCACAACATCAGGGGGTACCATTTGCATTCTATTCTTGTTTTATATGCAAATGAATGGTGTACTCTCTAGCTGTGAACCTGCATCTGTGTGTGTGTGTGTTTGCATGTGTGTGTATTTTTGTGTGTCTTCTGACATGCTCCCAGGCACACCCTGAGCTTGTATGTATCCTAACCCATACTCTATGGTGAGGACTCACCCTTCTTCCCCATGAGCCTGTAAACTGCATGAGGAAAGGGATCATTCATATCTTTATCCCCAACACCCAACCAGAGCCTGGCACACCAATAAATGGTACTTGAATGAATAAGGGTGTAACATTCACTGGGCCCACAATATGTCAGTTGTCCATTATTTTGCATTGATCTGAGAACTAGGCATGTCCCAGGAGAGGAAATAAACACTTAGTAAGTGGTTTCTAGGCTTTTACACAAACACACACACACACACACAGACACACATACTCACTTACACCTAGTATTCCAGGCTCAAATTGCATTTGGAAAAGCTGAGTTAAACAAAGGTAAATCATTTTCTTTGCTGCAGGGCACCTCTAAGATTTTAACATGCATTGATATTGTCTAAGAGGTAGATACAGTATGAAGCATCATTTGAATTTACAGACCATGAAGCACCTTTAGAGGAATATTTATTTACATCGATGTTCTGAGGATCATTAATCTGTAATATGCTGCATTAGAAGAACCACAAAGGAAGTGAATGGATTCTGGAGGAAATGAAGAGTCCCAAGAGATTGGGTCAGAAATCTCCAGAAGGGTGAAAGAGTGATTCAAAATTTCTTAGCTACGATTATTTGAAATTCCAATCAGATGGCTGAAATGGAGAAGGAAAGGGAAAGAGACAAGATTTGGTTGATGATTGGAGTGAGCAAAGTGCACCTGCTGGGCTGGCATTGTGGCAGCAAAGTCCCTTCCCATGGGGGCTTCTGGGAAGCTGGCAGGGCTGTCAGTGAAGGAGCCCAGAGAGCAGATTTCCAGGTTCTACCTGGAAAACTTCTGATTTAGCAGGTTGAGCCTGCAAACATATTTTTTTAACACACCAGATAAATTCTGATGATGAGCTAAGTTTCGAGCTGGCCACTGCCTGGCCTTGCAGCCTCAGAATCTGATCATCGCTGACTGATGGGAGCAGAGGCTGCGTTCCCTGGCGTAAGGGAGAGAAGGAAATGAAAGGTGCAGAAATAGAGCAAGTGTGGGCAATTTTTTCAAGAAGTTTGAAGAAAATAACATAGCTTTTTTTCAAAAAAAAATGTGAATGACATCAGAATAAATGTTTATGCTTAGGGGAAGAAAAAGAGCTTGGAGATTAGGACGGAGAGGGTATAATTGATGGATGTCCTTGGAATAGATGTCCAAGGACATGTGGCAGGTGGTCCTTGGACTGGTGGAGGGACCCTCGTCCACTATGATGGGCAGGGAGGGGCAAAGATGGGCACGGATGCAGAAAAGGTGACAGTAGGGTGGCCAGGGAGCTGAAGACATTTCTGCCTGGGGTCTTTGTTTTTATTTGTGAATGAGGAAGTGACACCATGTTTAGAAGACTGAGTCAGGGTCTCAGCAGTCATGGAGCCCGGACCACTACCGATCCACACTGGGGACTGCGTGGGATGGAAGGTTACGAGTATGTAGGGTCATCTGTCCCTGTCCCATGTCCGTGTAGAATTTTCTCTTGGAGCGCTCCACATGCTGAAGTAGGAAAAGCAATGGAAAACAGCCGCCACGAAGGTCGCTGCAGAGAGGAGCATTGCATTGTGAGCGCTCAGAGGAGCCACGTTCTAGAGAATGAAAAGATCAAGGTTGAAGCCATAGGAGTGAAAGTCAAGTGGAAAGAAAGTCACTCGTGTTGAAGTTGAGGTGACACAAAGTAAGAACGTTGCCTGGTCATTCCTGTGCTCACCTATCTCCCTGGTATGACACCAAAACTTAGGGCGGATACAGGAGTGCCCGAGCTGTGGACGTATTCCAGCAGTGTGGGGTGACGACAAGGAAGCAGGTGGTAACAACAGGGAGAGGTAGGAGGTGAATTTGCTCCTCAGTGAGGCAGAGACCTTTACGCAACTGTAAGGAACCATGGTGCAAAGGTCTGCCAGTAGCCCCTTCAAATGAAAGGTCTCACTGCTCCACCCAGGGATCCCGGAGGGCCTCCCCCTTCTCCCCGACCCCCCCAACACACACCCTTTTCCAACCAACATGCATCCTCTCTGTACTACATTCCCCATAAAACTTATTTTAGAAAAGATTTTGCAAGCAAAAAAAATTGGACACCACTGATCATGCCTGACCCTTCCATGCCAAGCCAAGGATGCAACCAAGACCGCACGGTGAGCTGGTGGAGGACCCGCTGCCGCTGCGTCCTGTGGGGACCACGTGGCACACGCGTTCCCCCAGGACGCAGACCCTGGAGTCAAGGCACAGCGGGGAAACATCTTGCTAGGGCTGATGAGTCCAGAACTGCTGAGGGCCAGCAGAGCAGAGCATTGCAGGGAGGAAGGAGCAAGGGCCAGAGTGGAGCCAGGGACATCCCTGGACACCTGTTAGGGACAGAGACGAGAGGCCTGAGGAGGATAAATAAGGATGGGCAGGGAAGGGAGGGAGGCCGGCTCAGCAGCCAGGCAATGAAAGTTGAGTTTCTGCAGCCTCTTGCTGTGCGGGACCTTAAGCCACAGGGGAGTGTATGGGTCCTGTTTATGTAGAGACTCTTTTTATAAGCTATTCAGAACAGGGGTGGGAGGGAGAAATAGAGAGAGAAAAATTCCCTTTGAATTTCCATTGCTTTCAGAGTCAGCAATTTAATGAGTCATGCATTCTAAATCCTTGCTTTGTCTACACGTTTTCATTTCAATATACTAAAAAACACTTTGTTTGGAACAGTGGTTATTTTTAGATCATATATCAATAGGGCACATCCATTCCTCCCCATATGAGGAAAGCTTCCTTTGGACTGGGCTGGGTGGTACACAGTAGTAGGGCTGTTTACTTAGCTGTTGTTTGTTGAAGCCACCTGGGCATCTCTCCCTTCCCTGGAGACTCGCTTCTAGGTGGCATCGTGTCAGCCCCACCAACCATCCATGAATCAGCTCCAAATCTGGTCCAAACAGCCCATATCCCATAGTTTGGACAAAAGGAAAGGGACTTGTTCCAGGCCTCCAGGCCAAGGAGCCAGCACTGTGACAGGCTAGAGACAGCCCAGGTCATCATGGCTTTGCTCGCTTGTGAGACTCCTCAGGGAAAGGAGTAAAGAGAAGGAACTCCCCATCGACAGGTCACCTCCTCCAGATACACTGCAAGAAAGCCTGGCCACACCCTAGCAAAGACAGGACCAGATGGTCTGGGGAAATCTCCCAAACATAGGAACAAATGGGGAAAGGTTTTTAATGTGGGAGTCTGCCGAGCAAAAAGGGTCTTCTTCGTCTGTTTGCTATAGGATATCTTTATCTCTGAGAAGGCAGACAAATGCCCTTTTCCTCTGTAGCATCAGCCATGCTTGCCATTTGTCACAGCCCCCAGAGGGCTTACAGAAACCTGTCTCTGCCCCAGTCCTTACCTCCTTCCCTCAACAGGCCCTACCCCCTTCCCAGGGGGAGCGCCCCACACCCTATCACTGATCCCAGGCTGGGGGAATCCAGCCAGGAATTCCACCTTGGACTGGACCATGCCTGCTGTGGGCTCCTCTTCTGAACGGATGAGCTGGGATGGGGAGACCCTCCCAGGATGTCCCCTGACCCCTGGCCAACTTTCCTGAGCGGTACCGCGGTACCTCACCCTGAGCCTGCCCTTCAGTGTATGTCATTTCCAGCTCCACGTTGTCTTTTTCTAGACCTTTCCTCAGAGTCAATAAGAAGGGCTCACCCTGCAGGTCAGCATGCCCTTGGCCAGGGGTCTCATCAGCTCCCACCCTGAGTTTCCCAAACACTCAGTTGTGTTGGAGAAGGTTCTGGATAGTGTCTTGTAGCATCCTGTGCCTGGGTCTGCAGTCTAGCCCCCCACTTCTGGTAGTAATTGCTGAAAATTAGGAGTTGTAGTCACCAAAAACATTTCCCCTTCCTTTTGTCCCTTGTAAGCCTGACTCTAAACTCATCTCCCCCACCACAAACACTGAGCTGCCACCAAGAGCTGGCGGCAGAAAGGGCTGAAGATCCCACTCTGCACAGCCTTAGGGGACAATTTCAGAACATACCCGTTGACAGGACTCACCACAGACCAGCTCCTTGGTGCCAGCATCACACAGAGCAAAAGTTCCTTCTATACCAAACCACCCAGAGATGAGATTCCTCTTGAGCTTTTACAGCCATGAGTGTCTCCAAGGGAAAGAAAAAGAGCAAGATCAAAACCCCAGGAGAGCCAGTGGCTGGGGAGAGTGTGAACCCCTCCCCCGGGCCTGCCCTCCTTGTCCCCAAGCAGGCAGAGAAAGGGCAACCCAGCGGTTAGAATGCCAGGGCTGGATTCAGAGAGACTCAGGCAGGAGTCCTGTGTTCACCTTGGACTGTGTGATCTGGGGCAAGTTGCTTCCTGTTTGTCTTAATTTTCTCCTGTAAAAGTGAGGCCAATAACGCCCTTATGGGCTTATTGGAGGACTCATTGAAATTGTCTATGCAAAATTCCCATTCCCAAAATTCCCAATTCCCATTTCCTTGCTAAGTCCAAACCCTGCAAGTTGTATCTGTTATTAACGTTTCTAGCAACAAGCACCCCCCTCCCCACCCATCAGTTCCTGATAGAATCAGTTTGCAAACCCATCCCCGCGCCCTGACCACACATCTCAAATGCAATCAATGGAAACCGACCAGGCTCAAGAAATAGGATAAAATCTCTGTACCCAGCTGGGACGGCTCAGCCCCTGGGAGCATTTCCCAGGTGTGCTTTCCATGGATTCTGCTCTCCTCCCCGGACACTCGGCAGCACAGGCTCCCAGACCCCACGCCACCCCCCACCTGAGGGCTGCAAAGCAATCTAGGTCCTGGGGTTTAGGGGCAGAAGACTTGCCAGGTGGGGAAGTCGGGGGCCTGGCTCCTCCGCGGCTCCTCTCCCCCTCGGGGGACTCCTCCGGCCCCCTTTTCCTCATTCTCAGGCTTCCCCTCTCCGGGTTGCTCGGGCAGCCGCATCGGGGGTCCAGGGCGATGTTCTCAGAGAGATTTGGGAGCACATCAAAGGAACGTCAGCGAAGACACTGAGACTCTGCAAGGAGTTGACAGAAACTTACTGCCTGCACAGCGCTGGGTGAATTTCTCAAAGTCAGTCGCCTAAATAATTCACACCCTCCCTTCTGTATTTACACAGGACAATGGTAGAAACACGATCCCGGCACAAGAAATATAATTACAGTTGTGACAGATGTTTAGTTATTAATAAGGCCTCAATGTCACCAGAGGGTATTACACAACAAACCAATAATGTGCCTTTGGAACCAACCTTAATATTTACAGGTAATTTTCCGTTTGCGCTCCCTGGGGCTTTGCTGGGGTGTAAGCAAGTGGGGAAGCCACGGCAGCCGGTGGGTTGCAGCTTGTGAGCAAACCCAGCCCCTCCCCAGCATCATCGGTTTCTTTGCCATTGGTGCTAAGAGAGTCACAGAAACAAAGCGGGTGCAGAGCTGGAAAGTGCCATCTTACGGAGAGGACTCTTGCCAAGCCTCCTGAGCTTGCGATGATGTCACAAGCCCAGGGCAATGTCACCCTAACTTCCCGAAAGCAAGGAACATCCAAGAACAGCTCTAGTCCAGACCCGTGGCCCATGCGGATAGGATCTCTGAGTCTGCTTGACGTCACCAAGTGGCAACTTCCTTCTCTCTTCCCCTGACATCGGGCTGTCCACTACTTGTCCCTTACAACTCAGCTCAGGTGGCACCTCCTCTGAAAAGCCATTCTGGACCTGGCCCTCTTCCTTGGCCAGGTTAAGACACCCTTCATCTCTGCCTGCTTCTGTTGTTTGTCCACAATCCCTGTCCCCTCCTCCCCCAGTACTGCCTTGAAGAAAACTCCAGACAGAGAGTCATTCACATGCACGCTGTGCGGCGTTCAGGTTCAGGCAGGGACAACCTTGAAATAATTGGTGCTCAATCAACATTTATTGAACTAACATTTAATCAACATTAGTTCTCTTTGGCTCCGTATTGAAGTCAAAAAATAATAATAATAATAAAACAAAGAATCTCCAGGCATGTGAAGTTCAGGGAGTGTAACTGGAAGAACCTTGGTGAGGAAACACATGAGGCGCTGGTCAGCGTGGACGAGTCCCCCTCTGAGAAAGCCGGGACTTCTGCACACTGCGGCGGGAGGTGGCATCTCCCAGCAACAGACCGCTGAGTCTCCAGCTTTCACTGCCTAACCCCCAACGTCGCGTCCTGGGATGCACGCGTCCCGGTGCAGTCGGCAGCCTACGGTCTCCATCCTGGCGAGAGGTCACTTCCACGCCTGGGAAGCGGTCAGCCCATGGCAGATGAGGCTCCGACAATGACCTTAGCAAGCATGAAGTCTGAAGAGCTGTGTGCGAACCTTGATACTATTGTAAATCCGGACACACAGGCCCCGCTGAATGTCGAGGCCCGGCCCAAGGCCCTCAGCTGCTGGGATGAATGAGTTAACGTTTGGCACAGAAACTGACCAGGTGCTTCGTAACTTCCACCTGGAATAGAAACCCCCGTGGCCCAGCTCAGGGCTGAGCCAAATGGCGTCTGGGTGGCCCTGACCTGTAAGGTCTCTGGTTCCCTGAGGGTTATGGGACGGACTTGGTCCCTCCCCCAAAGGAAAGGCTCTATCTCTTGTCACTGGGCTGGATCCTCCCAAGGGCTGGGGCTGCAGGAACACCCGGCAGAGAGGAAGTTTCTCAAAGCCAGAAGCCGTGTCTCACCACACAGCGACACATCCGTGCAATGCCACTCGACCTCAGACACACACGCAACAGCACTGGTCATCAGACGCATGCTCACGGACCGGTTTTGAAACATTCATAGCTCACGTGTGACCTCAGCGCCCCTCACTCACCCCCGCGCCCACATTGCTCCCACACAGCTGCACGCCCCGTCCCCACCAGCCCGGCACCTGCACGCCGCTCGCTTGCACACCCCGTGACTCATGTTCACACGCTGCGGCACCCACTTCCCCACACGCCCTGCACACCCCAAACTCCCTGAGTCTTCTCTAGTTATCTCGTTAAGTTAAACAGGAGAAACGAGTTTCCTGTGTCATTACAGTAGAAATGCAAAAAAAAAAAAAAAAAAAGTGACATTTTATTTTCAGATATGCTTTTAGTTGCCATGGCAGTCCCAGCACCGTGAAAGTTGCGATCGGTGGCAAATGTAGATTTCAAAAGAGAGTAATTTGCTCCCCATCTGCAGAAACTTCTGGCTGTGTCACATCCCCTCCCTTGTCAGGCACCTCAGGCAGAATGGACACCAGGGCAGGGACCCAGTGCTAGCTGGCTGCCAAGCTGGCCACCGGAACTGCCGGGGGCTCTTGGCAAGGATGTCCAAGCGATGGTCACAGGGCTTCAGAGCCCAATCCACTTAATGACTTGGAACTTGCCCACGGCTCTGCAGGGTCGTGGCACTGGCGGTGGAAGCTCCCATGAGGAACAGTCGCTCCTGCTGCCCAGCTAGCCTCTGGTGCCCTCACTGCGGCACTCACGATGGCCAGGGGACCAAAAGTGGCCTTGGCGCCCCCAGGCAGCAGCCATCTCCCCAGGGCCCCCTCCTGCAGTCACGGCTGCCTGATGCACTGATGGGGGAGGCCCAGGGCCCTTCACAAGCACCCACAGCCGACTACAAGCCCCCCTACGTTGGCATCTGGACAGAAGACAGACCTGCATCTCCCCCAGTGAGCCAGAAGCTTCTCAAAGGCAGGAACTTCCTGAGTCCTCAGAGGCCTTAGGACATTGGGACATACAGTATACACCTGCTGAAGATGACTCTTTGGCTCCAAATGAACTGGTTACCTCATTTCCTGATGAGACTCCTCGGGGCAATTCATTTCCAGAATTTGTCCTCTAGGCCCCTGTGCCAGCTGTCTTATTATAATCATCTGAAAGTTCAGCTGGGAGTTGCTGGTGTTTGAGCCCACGCTGACTCCTGGGCCCACAATACTGTCCTCTTCAGCTTCTCCTTGCAGCAGGTGACCCACTCACTTCCTTCAGCACCTAAACTGATCCTTGAACACCAGCCAGTCGCTTTTTTAGGGCCCAGACCAGCGGGAGGCGCTCTGGACTACCCAAAAAGTGATGCTACTTTGGGTCTGCCCTTTGGGTGCCCCATCAGCTCCATCACTTTTGCCAACCCATAATATGCAGAGATTGATGTAGCTGTGTGGTTAAGAACACGGCTAATCAAATCGGACCCTGCAGTTCAAACCCTGGCTCTGCCACTTAAGGGCTGTGTGACTTTGGTCAAGTGACTTAACCTCTCTGGGCCTCAGTTTCCTCATCTGCAAAATGAGCCTGATAATAGCAGCACCTACTTTTAAAGGTTATTGTGAAGTGTTTGGCACAGAATGGGCGCCCTGTATGCCAGCTACCTTCCTTTTGTGCACCTAGTGGGCAGTGCTGAGCACCCCTCTGCTCGGGTGGGTGCTGGACTGAGAGTGGGGGGGTGGGAAGTGCAGAAGCGCGTCCACTGCAGATGCAGCCTCTCAGAGCTCAGAACCAACCCGTGGAGTCAGGCACAAGCGCAGGGAACAGAGAAGGGGCTGCCCCGGCTCCTCTAGTCTGAAGGGTCAGTTTGTCCTGAGGATATGTGAGGAGGAGGCTTTGATTGTCCCCTTCTGTGCCACCACGTGTGTGCTTAAATGGGTCCCAGTGCCTGCCTCCGAGGGAAGGAGACAGAGATACAGTCTGGGTGAACTGGGCAACCTGGTCATCTCAGCATCCGTGGCCCTCAGCAGCCACTCAGGTGCACGGGTCACATGCAGACCCAGCATGCTGACCTCCTCCATGGATTTGGTCCCTTTTGGAGTGTCTAAAACTACAATCACTGGGCGCAGGGTACAGCTGAAAATCTACTGTTTATGAACGGAGACTATGAGCCTGTATTGTTGGCAGGTAGAAACAATCATAAATATGGGATATGTGGTTTTATTTAGCCTCTGGGAAGCCCAAGGAACAGTGCGTCCCAGACTCATGCTAGAAGACCCAGCTCCAATGACCACCAAGAAATGCTCCCTTCACTCCGACCACGTTGGGCATCAGGTTAGATCTTTGTGTGTTGTGGCCCCTGCTGGATTTTACGATTACTGAGGACCACGTTATAATCATAACTGCATCCTCTGTAATGTTTGACAGCGGTTTTGCATGTGGGTCTTTCCTCGAAATCCCTCCACAGATAAAAATGTATTTTTGTTACAACTGAATATAATCCTGTTTTGAAGCTATCTTTTGGACAACATGTTGCATGGAGCGGGTCCCACCTGCAGTAGTCAGTGGGGTACAACGTGCTGAGAGCCTGGAGGACGGAGGCAGAGCGCGAGCCCCAGCCTGCCCCAGCCAAGTCCTGTGTTTACTAGAACGTGTGAGCCCTGGAGCTCCTAAGCATGTGGAGAGGTTGTCAAAGAAGGACAAGTGCTGATGAGCAATGAAGTCTCATCGCCACACTTGTGTTTACTGACTCCGCAGAGGTGATGTTCACCGTCATTTTAAATGTTTTAATACTAAGGAGTTTGTATTCAAAAGTACAAATAAAAGGTAAACAAAAATCCAAAACTGCTGGTCTACCATGCAGGAAATGTCCATTGAGCTCCTAAAAGTTGCAAAAGCACATGCTCAATCCTTAACTGTGATGTAAAAATGAAACTCTGTTCTCTATCTCAGTCCAAAACCAATGAGATGTCATGTAAATAAAATATATACCCAGGCAAAGCCAAAATTCTAAGCACATGTCTAAAAACTGGAACTAGTTCCTCAAAAGCACCTGCATACAATTCTGCGAGTGCCACTTCCAGGAGCCCTAATGTCATTCACATCCAGGCTCAGATGCAGGTGAGCGAAATATCCTAAACCCTGGTCCTCCAAATGTAAACCAAGAACTACAGATGGCTCACAACAATTAAATTAAAGTTGGAAACCATAATAAAATAGGGAACGATGGATATACTTCCTTAACATGAATACACACACCCGCACATCAGCTCAAAAGCCAGCATCTAACTTCATACTTTGAAGGACGTGTCAGAGACTTTATTGCTAAAATCAGGAAAAAGACAAGGATGTTCCCTAACTCTGCTACTATTAACACTGAATTGTGGGCATTGACCAAAGTGGTTAGACAAACAACTAGAGGCATACTATGACAAAAGAAGAAACAAAATAAAACTATCTCTCCTTGAAGACAATAGGATTAAATATCTGGAAAACCTCAAAGAATCCATGAAAAATCTACTACAAATAATAAGAGAATTTAGTGAAGTAGTAGGATATAGAATTGACATATAGAACTTGGTAGAGTTCATATATAGAAACAATATTGAGTTAGAAGAAATAATGTATGAGTAAACCCTTTTAGCAACAGCAAAAATAAATAAATTAGAAGTTTAGCATATTTTAAAAATGATATCAAAAGGAAAAATTAAAGCAATTCCTAAAAATAGAAAATAAACTAAAATATGCAAATACAATTGTATTGCAGGTTGATAACCACAGAGAGAAGAATTTTTTTCAAGTCACTTTAAAACATAATATTTTGACAGTACTTTCCAAGTGAGATATATCCTAAGGACAAAAAGAACCACAGAGAAATCATAAATAAGAGATTCATGTAATGTCTTTAGGAACCAAGATTTTCTGTTAGAGAAAAGAACTATAAATATAAAAAACCTTAAGGTTAAGTAAAAGCCTTGAAATCTAGTTTGAATAAAAATATCAGTGTAAACTCAATATATTTTCCTCTTCTTAAAAAATCTATATGTCCCAGTTTGGTCACTGAAAGGCTTCAAGGTAATAAAACCCAGTAGCAATGAGCACCACTAGCACCCAAACTGTGGTCTCTAAATACCATTTCCAGCTGTAAGTAATCAGTTCCATGGGAGGAAATGCACAAAGTCAGCCTGGGACTTCTTGTCAGATCTAAAAGCAGGTGACCTCTCACTGGTGTTGAATGATACAGGAACCAACTTAAAGACATGTCCAATGACCAAATATGGTACAACTCACTATTCTGAAAATAATATCAATGTAATTGCTAAAGTACCAACTAATTATTCTCTGAAAAAAATGATACATAAAAGGAAAGAATCAAACAATTACCCTGCCTTTTCTATATAGACTGTATTATAGGGCAACCAAATAGTTGAGGAGGCAAAGTTTTTCTTTAGAAGAAATCACAACTAATAAATTAATAAGGAAGGATAGAATTAGAACATCACCGTTTTGCCACCCCTAATGAAATAATGGATCCAGGTAACAATGGTTAGACTTTGTTACAGCAATTGTTCTCAGATTTGGTGTCTCTGTGCAGTGACGTGTCAGAATCAGTTGCAAGGTAAGTGCCAAGGAAGTTGCTACTAATAACATCAACCAAATTTAAGAGGATGTAGGTTGTTAATCTGATTTCATGGTACAAGGATACTAACCGGGGAGTCTTCCACTGAATAGACGGAAAGAAGGAAACACCTGCTGCCTCGCCTTGGTCCTCAAATGCTATGCACAGCCATCGAGCGCCTCCTTCTCATGTGCGCTGCAGGACGTGGGGCTTCATAAGGGTACAAGCCCTAGGCTCCATGGCTCCATCAACTCTGCTGGGACCCCGTGCTGCCCCTGCCACCTGAACCTCACCTGGTCCCTCCATCTCGGCCCCACATCCATCCTCTGACCAAGGGCAAGGGGCTGACGTCGGATGTGTCCTGCTTTCTGCATGGTACAGGCCACAGGATGAGGCTTCGCTTTTCATCCTGTTCCCTTGATACTCTATACCCAATAATGCCATGTCTTATCAATTACAAGACTAATTATTTTCATGTTTTAACATCTCTGAAATCAGGGTGACTTTTACAATCACAAACATCTTAAATTGGATGAAATACCAAGTAGTAGTTAATACAAATTAAGTGCTACTCCACGCCAGGCATACTTCTAAGTACTTTTCGTGGATTTACTCATTGAATCCTCATAAAATCCCTATGAGGCAGGTACTAATGTTAATAATATGCCAAGTTTAGAGATGAAGAAACTGAGGCAAAAGGTCTCAGAGCTGGTGAGTGGCAGAACTGGGTACTCGCAAGCTGTGACCTCAAACACCACTCCTCACCTGAGCTTCCCACTGTGGCCCACAAAGTTGCTGCAAATAGGCTCCAGGTGTCCCGAGTTAGTGACACCCCTCCCAGCTCTTGAGGGACCACCAGGGCATCTTGGCAGGGTCCCTCTGGTCACCAGCTGCCTGTCTCTTTACCTGGAGTGCCGCACAAATGTTATCACTTCCCACATGTGCCATGACCTGAACTTGGTTGTCAACCATGGCTTTGCTTTCGGCTGCCAGAATCCTGTCATGAGTCCTGGCGTGGGCCCTGGTCTCTGCCTCTTCCACCATGTTCCCCTCACAGGCGGGACACCGCCTCCAGAGCAGCCAGGCTACCAGCTGAGGCCACACTGGAGCTCGTCCCCAGGCAACAGAAGGTACCCAGGTGGCTCCCAACGAGGACACAGCATGCTGACTGCCGCCTGGCCCCGTCATCAGCAGACAGCTGAGCCCACCGTGTCCTTCAGTTTCTGACCCCATCTGGGACCAGCTGCTGGGTGAGTTGACACCAGCCCCACCGACCCTGCTTTGGGAAGACAAACTGGAACAAAAAAATGCCCCCGATTCCAAATCAAGCCCCAACCGTGGGTAAAGTCCCCATCCCAAGCCCCAGGAGAAGTTTCCAGAGCCAGTCAAATGACAGGACAGGGAAACTCCCTGTGCCCCCAGCTCTCCCTGGAGGCTCCACCAATCCCGAAGAGGAAGCTCCCAGCCCACGGAGGCCCCAGCCCTGGGCCTGGCTTTCCTGTCAGGACAATATTCGGGGTCACACATTAGCCTCCTGGGCACTGCTGGTCCTGCCCTGCCAGCTCCCCAAGGACATTCTATGAAGGCCCTGCTGCCTGACCCCGGCCCCCGGCAGTGGTTCAGGGGCCCACCTGAAACCTGGGGGTCACCCAGGGTTGCTCACTGACAGGCGCCCTGGCAGAGATCCCAGAGGCAGATTCTGCTAGAAACACACATACACACTCACACACACACATACACACTCACACACATACACACTCGTATACCACACACAGTCACACACTCTTACACACATGCATAGAGATACACACTCGCACCTTACATATACACTTACACATGCACACACACACACACTCATATGCACACAACATACACATTCAGACACACACTCATACACATACACACACATGCACAACTAATACACAAGTGCACAAACCCCTCACACAGCCTCACGTGCATACGCTCACACACACTTCCACACACACATACACACTCACACACACTCACATAACTTCCCCTTCCTTCTTCTTTCCATGACATCTCTGCTGTCTCCAAGGCTTTCTGTTTTGAGTCCCCTACTAACATTACAATACTCCTGAGAGCAATTAAGCTTTGGCAGCTAATAATGTAATTATCGGCTAACACTGTGTCTTCTCTCCAGCCCCAGCAGGCGGGAGCAGTGAGGTACAAGGTGCACCCACACACTGGAATCAGACTGTGGAAGGGTCCAGGCCCCCAGAGCTTGGCCAGAAGCCCGGGACAGCCTGGAGGGGCCACAGGCCCACGGGGTTCCCTGAGTTCTGGGTCTGGATCCTTCATTCCGTGTGCCCACTACAATGTCCTCAGCCAAGGCTTAAAATTATGTGCTAAAATGAAAAGTGGCCCACAAAGGAGACCGACCCATCCCCGAGTCACAGTTGGGCAGAGTGAGACTCAGGCGGAGTGACTTTCAGGGATCACACAGGCCAGCGGCCTTCTGGTCCCAGGCCAGGGGCTCCTGTGACGGGAGGTGGCGGGACCCTCATACCAGCGTCTCTGAGCGCACCCGACTCTGCCCTCACCCCAACATGGCACCACAGAACTCCCTAGAGATGTTACAGAACAGGTGAGACCGGAAGTGCAGTGTAGGCTGCCAATCTGGATAATTCCAGCAAATATGTCAGGGGAGGGTATCTGCATTTTCCATAAACTGTATATTTCTCCCCAGACTGCGTAGAGGCGGGAGCTGCAGGCTGGGGAACACGCGCTCTGTCTGTGGCCGCGGCCTTCTCTGTTGCCAAGTGCGTCCCTTTCATGGCTTCTTTCCATTTTTGTCACATGCCTGGATGGCCTGAGATTTCCACTGGTCACTTAATGTCTCTTCCCCAGCCTCCAAATACACATCCTGGATTCCAGGTATGCTGTGGACGGAATTGCTCCCCCCCCCCAAATTCTCATGTTGAAACCCTAACCCCTATATGACTGGATCAGGAAATAGGGATTTTAGGAGGTAATTAGAGTTAAATGCAACCGTAAGAGTGGGACCTAATCCAGTAGGACCGCAGGCTCATGAGAAGAGCAAGAGAGGGACCTCTACTGGGCCACGTGGGGGCACAGCACAAAGGCAGCTGTCCGCAAGCCAGGACGAGGGCCCTCACCACAGCCTGACCGCGCTGTCACTCTGGTCTTGGACTTCCAGCCTCCAGAGCTGTGAGAAAGTAAGTGTCTGTTGTTGAAGCCACCCAGTCTATGGTATTTTGTTACAGTAGCCTGAGCGGACGACGACAGGGTATCTAGTTCTTTCTCTCCGCTAGGGCACTAGGGTCTGATTCATACTAGGGTGTGAACCTCTGCTGCTGTGTCTGTGTCTTCTTATGAAACAGGGTGTGTCGACTCAAAGGCCTACGGGGACAGGCCCGTAAGTCACGAACAAAGCAGCCCACTGTCGAGCTGGGGTGTGGGGAGATGGTGGCAGGAGACTGCGGGGAAGTGGCTCGCCCTGTCCAAAGCGGGAGCCATGCGCGTCACCACCCGATTCTTACTACCAGGGAGTGTGGCCCAGCGTTGCCGGATGTCACGCTCACAGAGAAGTCGGACGTCTATACTGTTAAAATAACAAATCGGCTGGTTGTTACATGCTGCCAAATGCTGCAGAGTGTGAAAACACTTTGTGAGAAAACGACAACAACAACAACAACACAACCAGACAACAGCAAACCTGCTTGTGGGCCGATTTGGGACTACGAGCCACCAGTCCACAGTCTCAGTGTAGAAGACTCTCCCAAGACAGTTCTGGAAGCTGGAGCCAGGGTAGGAGGAAGTAAATCAAGACCTAAACCAAAGGCGATAAGGAAGTGGACGGCAAGCCTGCAGCCGCTTCCGGCTTCCGTCCTGGCCGCCGCGGGCCCACGCGCTCGCCGCATCGCTCTTGGTGACCGGCCAGCACCATTTACCAGCAGCGCTGGTTCCTAAGTGACTGTTTAATCAGGCATTGTGTGTTTGGATGTATTCATTATATTTTAATATGATTATGTTCAATCCAGTAGACTGAAACAGATTTGTCCAGATGTATAATTATTTCCTAAATGCTTATTCTTGGTGGCAGAGTTGGCAGCGGCTTGGGGACTGGAGAGGAGTCCATTAGCTCTCCATGCTCAGTAGTCATGGATCTGGGGGCCTCCTCAAGGCATCAGGGTAGTCCTCGCTGCCCCGGGACACCGGGCCTTCGACGCTGTCCCAGCGACCTGGTGCTCTGAGCCCCCACCCTGTGAATCACTGGATCTCCGAGTTCCACCTGGGCTTGTCCCTTGCTGGGCTGGTCTTTCGCCAAGTGGTGACTTTGCTTTTTGGTTTGGCAGACCTCGACCCACCGAGAAGCCTAGAAGTCCTCCAGAAACACTTGGTCTTCTTTCTCTGGTAAGCAGGAGACCCTGGGGCAGGGCATTTGGCCGCCACCTTTTCCTCAGCACTTGTGTCCGGGGCTGCTTGGGTTGTCCTCTGAGGCTGGGATCGGGCGCTGCTGGTTGTCCCTCTTCACTCTGGCTCCATGAATACTGGTGTCCCCCAAACCCCACTTTCCCCAGCTGGCCTTAGAGTCACCTGAGGTTGCCTGCTCTACTTTCCCAGCATCCCCAGGTGAGTATGCAGATCAGGTGCTCAATATAACCCTAACCCTAACCCTCACCCTCAGGTTGCATGAAGACATGAACAGAAAAAAGTTTGGGTAAATAAGGCCAGATGTAGCCAGAGGTGCAAGATTCAGACACGCTCTAATATGGTCCCCACGGGCTTTGCAAGAGCCCAGTATGAAATAACTACCTGATCTGGCTGTAAAGCCCATAAGCAACACTCCTGTTGCAACCCAAACAGGTGCAGGACTCGCCAGGGAGCTGCTGGTTGAGAGGCTTCATCACTTCACATGAGACCTGAACCCAGGCTCCTTCACCCCAGCTCCCTTGAGGAGGGGAGCAGGGATGTGCAGAGGGAGGCAAAGCCAGCACTCAGCTGAGCACCTGGGCCCCATGTTAAGTTAGGAAATCACCTGTTCCCCCTTTTATTGATATATAATAATTTACATATTTATAGGGTATATATGAGTGTTACATGCATAGAATCAGTAATGATGAAGTCAGAGTAGTTGTGGTATCTACTACCTTGAATGTTTGTCATTTATATGTGCTGGTGTCATTTTGAGTCCTCTCTTCCGGTTACTTTGAAATATACATAATATTGCTATAACCCTAGTCTGCTATCAAACGTTGGGTATTAAAAACAACTGATCTTATGGAGACAAAGAGTAGAATGATGGTTATCAGAGACTAGGAAGGGTAGCGGAGAGGGGGATAAAGTGGGGATGGTTAATGGGTACAAAAATACAGTAACTAGTCAGCCTAGTCCACTACCAAACATTGGAATTTATTTCTTCCAACTAACTGAATGTTCGTACCCATAACCAGTCTCTCTTCATTTTACTCCCTTCTCCCACCTGCCCCTCCCAGCCTCTGGTAACCACCATTCTACTCTCTTCCTCTGTACGATCAACTGTATTAGCTCCCACATGTGGGTGAGAACATGCAATATTTGTCTTTCTGTGCCTGGCTTATTTCACTAACATAATGACCTCCAGTGCCATCCATGTTGCTGCAGATGACATGATTTTATTCTTTTTTATAGCTGAATAATATTCTATTGTGTGTATATACCACATTTTCTTTATCCATTTGTCTGTTGATGAGCACTTAGCTTGATTCCATACTGTGAATAGTGCTGTGATGAACATGGGAGTGCAGTTATCACTTTGATATACTTACTTCTTTTTGTTTGGATAGATACCCCGTAATGGGATTGCTGGGTCATATGATAGTCCTGTTTTTAGTTTTTTGAGATATAACCCTACTGTTTTCCATAGTGGTTGTACTAATTTACACTCCACAAACAGTATGCAAGAGTTCTCTTTTCTCCTCATCCTTGCCAGCATCTATTTTTTTCTTTTTTAAAATTTTTAAAATTTTTAATTATTATGGGTACATAATAGTTGTATATGTTTATAGGGTACATGGAATGTTTTGATACAAGTATACAATGTGAATTAATCAAATCAGGGTAATTGGGGTATCCATTATCTCAGGCATGTATCATTTCTTTGTATTAGGAACATTCCAATTCCACTCTTTTAGTTATTTTGCAGTATACCTTAACTTATTGTTAATTATAGCCACTTTGTCATGTTATCAAATACCGTGTTTCCCCAAAAATAAGACCTACCCATAAAATAAGCCCCAGCAGGATTTCTAAGCATTTGCACAATATAAGCCCTACCCCGAAAATAAGACCTAGTGATGGGCGTGGCTACGCAGCGCATCTGCACAACCCATGCATTTCGTCGCGGAGCGGTAAAGAAGACAAGCAGCCCTTTTCATCTGCCCCATCGTGACAGCTACTGTCCCAGAGGGGACCGGAAAGGTGCAGGCAGCCCCACCACAAGGTCTGCTCCCCCTGTCAGGTCCCGGCCATCCTGTGCATGCTGCAAGCTGAGGCTTTGAGGGGAAAATAACACAACCCCTGAAAATAAGCCCTAGGGTGTCTTCTTGAGGAAAAATAAATTTAAGACCCTGTCTTATTTTTGGGGAAACACGGTATCGTTCATTCTATCTAACTATATTTTGGTACCCACTTTATGCCCCCTCCCCTCTACCCTACCCAGCCTCTGGTAACCATCATTCTTCTCTCTGTCTCCATGAGATCGATGGTTTTTAATATTTAGCTCCCACATATGAGTGAGAACATGCAAGATTTGTCCTTCTGTGCTTGGCTTATTTCACTTAACATAATGTTCTCTAGTTCTGCTGATGTTGTTGCAAATGGCAGGATTTCATTCGTTGTGTGGCCATATAACATTCCAGGGTGTATCTGTACCACAACTTCTTTATCCACTCATCCGCTGATGGACGCTTAGGTTGATTCTAAATCTTGGCTATTGTGAATAGTGCTGCAATAAATGTGGGAGTGCAGACACCTTTTTCATTTACTAATTTCTCCTCCTTTGAATATATACCCAGCAGTGGGATTGCTGGGTCATATGGTAGTCCTATTTTTAGTTTTCTGAGAAATCTCCATACTGTTCTCCATAGTGGTTGCGCTAATTTACATTTCCACCAACAGTGCACGAGGGTTCCCCTTTCTCCATATCCTCCCCAGCATTCGTAATTGCCTGTCTTTTTGATAAAAGCCATTTAACTGGAGTGAGATGATACCTCATTGTAGTTTTGACTTTCCTTTCTCTGATGACTAATGACGTTGAGCATTTTTCATATACCTCTTGTCCATTTTTATGTCTTCTTTAGAGAAATGTCTATTCAGATCCATTGCCCATTTTTTAAATTGGATTATTTGATTTTTTCCTATTTAGTTGTTCAATCTCCTTATATATTCTAATTAATCCCTTGTCAGATGGGTAGTTTGAAAGTATTTTCTCCCATTCTGTGGACTTTCTCTTCCCTTTGTTGACTGTTTACTTTGCTGTGCAGAAGCTTTTTAGCTTGATGTGATCCCATTTTGCTTTGGTTGCCTGTGCTTTGGGCTATTACTCAAGAAATCATTGCCCGGACCAATGTCCTGAAGTGTTTCCCCAGTGTTTTCTTTTAGTAGTGTCATAGTTTCAGGTCTTAGATTTAAGTCTTTAATCCATTTTGATTTGATTTTTGTATATGGCAAGAGATAAGGGTCTGGTTTCATTCATTCTTCTGTGTATGGGTATCCAGTTTCCCCAGCGCCATTTACTGAAGAGACTGTCCTTTCCCCACTGTACATTCTTGACAACTTTGTAGAAGATAAGTTCACTATAAATATGGGTTTATTTCTGGGTTCTCTATTCTGTTCCATTGGTCTATGTGTCTATTTTTATGCCAGTACCATGCTGTTACTACAGCTCTGTCGTATAACTTGAAGTCAGGTAATGTTGATTCCTCCAGCTTTGTTCTTTTTGCTTAGGATGCCTT
>CAUYPO010121581.1:0-11311 GCA_963574435.1 Cheirogaleus major | reverse complement strand
GTTGGCCAATTAATTGCTTTCTATTTTTAGTAGAGACGGGGTCTCGCTCTTGATCAGGCTGGTTTTGAACTCCTGACCTTGCGCAATCCGCCCGCCTCGGCCTCCCAGAGTGCTAGGATTACAGGCGTGAGCCACCGCGCCCGGCCCATATTCAGTACTTAAATTTGGAAAATAAATGTAGTCACAAAGAAGAAAATTAAAACATAATCCATTGGTTTTTGCTTCATATCCTTCCAGCCTTTTTATTTTCTATGCAGATATTCTTTTTAATATGAGTTTATTTGCTGTATTGTTTTTGTATAGCCTCTTACAATCTGATGATTTTGTCATGGTAAATTTTTATCATGGTGTTAAGTTTAAAAAGAGTACAGAACAGTTTTCCTACCTTTTGGTAAAAAAGAGTGGTTATCTGAAGAAGGTAATGATGGTGAGAATTCTCAGTATGTACATATATTATTTAGATTTTTGAACCATGTAAATGTCTTAGCTATTCAAAAACAATTTTTTCTAATTTGCAATGGCAATTTTTTTATGTCACTAAATATTCTGTGAACTATTTGTAATGACTTTATTGTTCTCTATCTTATTGATATATCATAAGTGAATTAACCAGTTTCTTATTATGGCCTGTTTGGGCTATTTACAAATTTTGAATTTTAAAAACAATATTATGCTAAACATCCTTATAGTTGCAAATATTTTCACAATGGTTTCCTTTAGGATAATTATGCAAACGTAGAATTGTTGTGACAAAGAAGAATAGAATTGTTGGAAGCCACTGATAGATATTACCAAAGTACCTTCCCGCAAAGTATAAATATATAACTATGGCCAACCTGTTCTAGTGAACACTGATAACTAATTTTATCTTTGCCATTTTGATAGAAGAAAATGATTCTGTTGTATTAACGTGCACTTTAAAAAGTTATTTATAAGGCTAATATGCTATTGAGTACCATTTTAATGTATTTTCTCCTTTATGAAATAATTGCCTGTTCATGCCCATTGCTCATTCATCTATTGTGTTGTTCATCTTTTTCTTACTCGTTTTTAAAGTTTCTTTATTGCATTCTAATTTGTCATTTGGTATTAAATTTTGTTATTGTGGCTTTATGGTATATACCTTTAAAAAATTTTGGTAGTGAAATCTATCATTTCTTTTATGAATTCTCTCTCATCATGCAGAAGTTATAGGTGTCTTCTCTTTCCTAGTCCATATATTCACTTTTATTTTGTAGCATTTTAATGATTTCCCTAGCCATATATGTTTGTGTATATATTAATATACATATGTATACTCAAAAAGCTACCCAAACATGATAAACAGAATTTTATTTGTTATATATTTGTTGATAATCTTTTAAATTTTGTATCATGGGCATTATCTACTCATAAATTTATAAAATTTAAAAGAGTAGTAAGAAAATTAAAACTACATTGGAAATTAGGCAGTTACTCTTTTGAGGTACTTTCCATTTCTGAAAGTGTTTCTAAGGTAAGGAAACAAAGTGCATTTACAAATTTTTTTATGACCAGCTAGAAGTTTTTTATGCATTCTTTTTTGATCATTTTTTGCCAAGATATAGCTAAGTACTGTGACCTCACTTAATCAGTGAACCTATCCAACAAAACAATACAGTTTAGGGCTTGGGTGGACATTTTCGAAAGTTATTCTTCCACTGTACTGGCAGTAGAAATGATAGCTATTTACTGAGGGTTTACTATATGTCAGATACCATGTTAAGCACTGTAGATATATATTCTCATTTGTTACTATTGTTATCTGATTTTTTAGATGAAAAATGTAGTTTTCAAAAAGTTAAGCAACATGCCTAAAGGTCAAAGTAGTGTTGCACGGCATTGATTCCAGCATCTGCTTTTGCCCAGAGTTAACAATGAGGATTTTAAAGTCTTTTGAAAGGATAATCGCCTTCAGAGATAGGTTCCTGGGTTTGTTTTTTAGGTTTGTTTTTCGGGTATTTTTTTTCCTTTGGTATGCCCCCTCTTAGTGTAGAAACTTTCCTGGAAATTGCTGCACTGCTTTCTATTTCCCATTTTTCCTTCCATCCCTTATTTCCCCCTATTTTCCCATTAGTTACTACCAATAGTAGCTTGGATGAAGGTCCCAGAGTTAGCAAAGTAGTACTAGAAATAGTTTAGGCTGTCTTATTTCCTGGGTCCTTATTCTTAGTAAATTATACCACATCAGTTAGTCTTTTATTTCACTGTGGTACAATAATTCTTTTGAATATTATTAGTTGTACAGAAAGTTAGCCTGGAGAGGTAAGTGGTGCATTCACTCAGCTACATATAGCAAGCGTCATAGTTCTTGTGTTCCATATCATGTAGATAAATTTTTGTTCCAGTATAGAAAAACTAAATATATTTTATATAACCACAAAATTTGGATTGTGGTGGGCTTTGAAAAGTTGCAGTCTAAATGAAAATGTGGCTTTTTAATTTTTTTTTTATTTAAATATAAAAATATTTAAATTGTCCCAATATTAGTAAGTTTAAAAAATCAAATATTAACACATATATTTTACATTGTTTCATCTGAAGAACCTAAGGAAATTAGTGGTCACACCTCTGGTATTAAAAAGGCTCTATGGTGCAGTGAGGATAAACAGATTCTTTCGGCTGACGATAAAACTGTTCGGTGAGTAATTTTTCTTTAATAATTTAAAGTTTGAAAGGTATTTTACCTTACAGCTTATGTTTTAAATATTTTTTATAACTATTATATAGGAAAAATTACATGAACATTAAAATTTAAGTTGCACACAGGTCACATTTGTCTGGATCTATCTATATACTATTACAGGTTGAGTATTCCTAATCTGAAATTCCAAAATCTGAAATGCTCCAAGATCTGTAACTTTTTGAGTGCGTACATGATGCTCAAAGGAAACACTCATTGGAGCATTTCAGATTTCAGGTTTTCAGATTAGGGATGTTTAACCAGTAAGTATATAATGTAAATATTCCAAAATCTGAAAAAGCTCCAACATCCAAAACACTTCTGTTCCCAAGTATTATATTTTGGATAAGGGATACTCAACCTGTATGTACAGATAGCAGAAATTAAAAGAAAAAACTGACATCTTTATAAGTAGGTGTTCTTAACCTAAGGTCTGTGGACAGGCTGGCTAAAAGGGGAGCTATGAAGCCCCTGAAGTTCTATACAAAATTTTGTGTGCTGATACCTAATGTATTTTTCTGTGGAAAGATATATAGCTCTCACCAGATTCACAAGAACAGAGTGTAAGAACCACTGTTGAGAGCAGTGCTGAAATTGACTACATTAGAATTTAAATGTTTTAATCACATAGTTTTGCTAAGTTGAACGAGAAGTGTATTAAAGTTTATTTCACCCACAAGCTGCCACGTAATTTGACATTGTATAAAGAGACCCCAGTTTCTCTTTATCACCTGTAATTTGTGACTTGGAATGAAATGTTGTTTTTCTACAATTGTGATTATTCTTTCATCGGTTAATCTGCAGGTGTAATTTTTGTAAGTGAGTAAATATCACCGTGTTTTCCTTTCTTTTTGCAGCCTTTGGGATCATGCTACTATGACAGAAGTGAAATCTCTAAATTTTAATATGTCTGTTAGTAGTATGGAATATATTCCTGAAGGAGAGATTTTGGTTATAACTTACGGACGATCTATTGCTTTTCATAGTGCAGTAAGGTATGTCCAAGAAATACCTTCATTTTCTTTTTTGAGTAGCAAAGGACAATTAGGGTACTTAAAATAGGAACGTTTATGTTGAAAGCTATTTAATTTATTTTGAAGATAAAAGAACCACGGGATTGGTGCTGTAATTAATGTTCTTTACTATACATAAAACCACTGTGATCTTCATTCTCCTATTAATTTTCACTTTAAAATTTTAAAGAGGTAATGGTTTTATTTCTGTTCACAAGTATGTGCAGACCTAATGATTTTTTTAAAACAGACTTAAGTTTTGCAACTATAAATATAGTAAATGCTCTTGGAGAAAAATTGGAAAATGTAACGTAATTGAAAAAATATACCTATAATATTATTACCATAGATGACAGAATGTCAATGGTAGCTACATTTTCTGCTAGTCTTTTTTGCTATGTTATATATATGGTTGTACAATATTTATGTTTTTTCTTTAATTACTAGGACCATAACGAATACGATTTTGATTTATTTAGAAGTTTTCTTGGCCAGCTGGAGTGGTTTATGCCTGTAATCCTAGTACTTTGGGATGATCAGGAGGGAGGATTGCTTGAGCTTAGGAGTTCAAGACCAGCCTGAGCAAGAGCAAGATTCTGTCTCTACCAAAAATAGAAAAAATTAGCCAGGCAAGGAGGCACACAGTTGTAGTCCCAGCTACTCGGGAGGCCGAGGCAGGAGGATCCCTCGAGCCCAGGAATTTGAGTTTGCAGTGAGCTATGATGAGCGAGACTCTTGTCTCAAAAAAAAGAAAAAAAAAATTCTTAGCCATTAAATCCTCTTTGAAAACATTTTTACTCTGTGTACCATATTACATTATTGGTTGTACTAAATTATGTGCCAATTTCCCTGTTTTAGCATTTTTATGAGTGTTATGATATATCTCTGTTTTCTTACAATAGAATCTGTAAGTAGGAATGAGTTTGAAGTTCTTAATTATACATGGCACTTAATTGATTTTTGTAAAGATTATACCACATTACACTTGGCCCAGTAGTCCTAACCTTTTTTCTAAGGGGCTACTTGCAGAGCTAAGTTTCTGCTGAATGGAAGAAGAAAAGACAGTAAAATTGGGGAAGAGTGATTAAGAATGTAAAGGAGTTACACACAGAGTGAATTGATGATAATAGAATACTATTGCCCAGAGCCATCAAATTGTACATCTGTATTAATGCTCGCTCTTGGAGTTAGGCAACATGTAGCCTTGCTTTAGGCCATTACCTCAAATCACATTTTGGTGGCACGTTTGCTGGCCTATCTATGGAATATTTTAACATTTGAGCCAGCAAGTTGCTATGCAGTGAAACTGCATAAGTCATGACTAACTTTAATTTTCATGCTTTAAATTGTATGATGATGGGAATAGGAGGGCAGCATTTAGGAGCTAGAATACTATAATGTTTTTGTATTAGAAACCTTTTCATGATTTTTAGGGTTAAACTGAAAAAGAGCTGGTGTCCAAACACTAATTGATTTTGAAGTGAAGCTATTGTTATGCATTGATTTTTATTATATAACTATAGTTTCAAATTTAGTTTTTCTTTTACTGCGTGATAGTAAAACCTGAGTTGTGTGTAGCAGTTTCATATTTTATGACATTGAAAGTTTCTTATTGCAGAAGCTTTAAACCCTCAGCAATTGAGAATAACACACATATAATCTTTAATATTAAAGTAAGTAATTACCTACTGTAAAACCTTTTTCTGTTTACAAAGATAATGTATGTGTGCTTGTAGAAAAATCAAACCATACTGATGAAATTTATTTAAAAGCAGAAATCCCCAATATATTTTCTATACTGTTTACTGTTTTAATTAGCCACTACACTCATTTACAGGAGGGCATCCAATGCATGAAATGTGGATATCCCTTGTATCAAAATGTCTTTGTATTCCTGAGATGAACAACATTTGGTGTAGTATCCAGCTGAACTTCTTTGCTAACATTAGTCAGTTCTTTTACATCATTGCTTGACTAAGTGAATATTTCATTGTTCCTTGGATTTCAGAATTTAGGAACGGTTTAAAGGTAACTCATTATTTCCTTGTATTGTTTATATGATATTCAAAATTTATAACTATTTATCATTTAAATTTTTTTCTAGTTTGGACCCAATTAAATCCTTTGAAGCTCCTGCAACCATCAATTCTGCATCTCTTCATCCTGAGAAAGAATTTCTTGTTGCGGGTGGTGAAGATTTTAAACTTTATAAGTATGATTATAATAGTGGAGAAGAATTAGGTGAGATGTCCTTTTTTTCCTCCCTTATAGTGATGTAGTTACCTTTATCAAATGTTCCAGTAAATAATACCTCATTTTTGTATATAACATGTTGAAAGCAGATTTTTCTGCTGACTAAAGCTTGGTGCTTACAAGTGACAAAGTAAACGAGTTTTATTCATTTTGGATTGACATATTTATAGACCTATAAACAAAGTATGCTGACCTCAGTTTTTCCTTTTCCTTTTAACTGAAGTTCATCATTTTGCTGATGGTCTGTACTATGGTGCAGTGATTTTTAAACTTCATTGGTGAAGGGGAGTCTTACGTCAAAGTCATTTATTAAACAGATGCAAGAAGATTTGTTCTTAAATATGGTGCAGATAGGTGTGTAACCCTATCTACCTGGCTTCCTTCCCTTTTTGACAATTTAGATATACCTAAGACTCTATAGAAAATAGTACCGGGTGGGGGCTGGGCGCGGTGGCTCACGCCTGTAATCCTAGCACTCTGGGAGGCCAAGGCAGGCGGATTGCTCAACGTCAGGAGTTCAGAACCAGCCTGAGCAAGAGCGAGACCCCATCTCTACTAAAAATAGAAATAAATTGGCTAACTAAAAATATATAGAAAAAAAAATTAGCCGGGCATGGTGGTGCATGCCTGTAGTCCCAGCTACTCGGGAGGCTGAGGCAGAAGGATTGCCTGAGCCCAGGAGATTGAGGTTGCTGTGAGCTAGGCTGACGCCACGGCACTCACTCTAGCCTGGGCAACAGAGTGAGACTCTGTCTGAAAAAAAAAAAAAAAAAGAAAATAGTACCGGGTGGGGATAACGGGGGCTATAGCATATTACAGGGATACCGTTAGGAATCAGAATTGGAGAGTTATTTTTGTCTGTTTTAATTTATGTTATTCTTTTTTAGAGTTTGAGTTTTGCTTACATTTTCATGATAATTGTCCTTAGTAAAAGAAAGGAAAAGGCATGTAGTATGTAGTATTACTTTGAAGATAGTGTACATCCTAACTCTATATGATGGACCAGGTATAAGTTACATGTGGCTCTCAATTTCTACTTTTTAGCCTTCCCAAACAATTTTTGCTTTTTGTTCAAAAGTGTATTTAGTTTTTGTAATTTTTTTTTTGTCTATAAGCTGTCACTGTTGTTCTTGTCTGTTTCTAGCTGTTCTGCTTTACCACCCAAAGAACTAATCTTGCTAGAATTATACACAAAGAACACAAGAGAATTTTATGTTTTGTTTCTTGGGGAAAACTGATAGATTTGGGTTGCACAAATGAAACCTTGGTGAATGGACCATGTAGAATCTATTTTAATTACTTATAGTTCAGCCTTTTTTTCCTTGAATATACGTGACTTTTAAATAAGAGATTCATTTCCATTATTTTTATTTAATGGCTGTTTTCAGAGTTTTAGACTACTGTGATCACATGTCTAATTCTTTTTCAAGATGAGAGAACTGATTTATTTGCCTGAGATCTGAGGTCATAGCCAATACCAGACACGCTCAGCCATTCTCGTTCCAAAATCTCATGTTCTTTCTACTCCTACAACTTTATTCTCTGGTTGGACAGAGATGGGGGATCGAACAGGAATACTGGTCTAGTAAAGAGTTTTGAGAACTAAGAGGGCAATGTGGCATTGGAAAGTATATGAGAAAGGTTCATAAATAAGGGTATGACTTAAACAGAACAACACTGTTAATCTGTACATTTTCTTATTAGGTTCCATAGATTAAAATATTTAAGGATCAGTATTGATCTTGTATCTCAACTTTCTGTGTGACAGAATGATTGTGGACTCTAGATAGTCTAGTAGGAAATTAAGAGGCAAAGTGTATAAAAGAGCTCCATCTGGTGGTTGTCTAGAGTCATAATAAGAATTGGTTCCTTTGTAAATAGGTAATGAGTTTAGGATATGGTAATTGGGATTGAACTGATACACTGTAGATCTATATTCTGTAGAATTTATGAAGTTTTCATTTATCCCTCTTTCTTCTTCCTTAATGGAACATGAAGTCTCATTTCCTTTTTTAGAAAGACAATCTGAAGCTAGAATGTGTGCTGGATTTGGAAGGGGATAATCTTACAGAGGAATGGTAGACATGATGTACCACTTTGTGATGAGAATTACTTTATTTTTAATTAGATACAATGTTTCATATTTGCCCTTATGAATTTTGCATTTCCCCCATAATATAGACAGTATTTTTTTTAGCATATCAATACTTACCTTGATAGTAAATATTAAAGTTTCTAATAGTTCTCTCTTCTTTTTTTTTCTTTTCAGAATCCTACAAAGGACACTTTGGTCCTATTCACTGTGTGAGATTTAGTCCTGATGGAGAACTCTATGCCAGTGGTTCTGAAGATGGAACATTGAGACTATGGCAGACTGTGGTAGGAAAAACATACGGCCTTTGGAAATGTGTGCTTCCTGGTAAGAATTTTTATTTGGAAGTACCAAATTAAAAAGATGCATTTTTTTCTTTGCCATTTTTCATCATTATTTTTATTTCAGGGTTACTGCCTCTTACAGATCTTAAAATGTGTTTTGGGGGTTAAGCAAAGAGAAGCCCACGATTATAAATTGGCAACTGTGTTCTTTTGTTTGTTTAATTTTTTTGTACAGTCTATTCTGTTCCTAAATTTTCACACTAGCTCATTTAGTGAATGGAATGGGCCTAATTCAAAATTTGCTAGAGGGCGGTTCAAGAATTTACAAGTAAATGTGTCTAATCTCTGAATAGTATTACTCACGGAACCTTACCAGTAAGATAGATATATTTTTAATAAAAAATACTAGTCACTAATCCCAAAGTAATTGTAGTATGAATCTAAAAGTCATTGTTGAAGAAAGACTTACTATTTTAGAATCATAATTATTTAAAACATAGTTGTTCCTGTTATGTTTTGTAGCTCATTGCGTAGAATAGTCTTATCTTACTTTTCTTACTTATTAAATACTAGAAATTACTTGTAATACTATAATTCACATAGTCAATCATCCTTGCTTTTCTTTTTGTAGAAGAAGATAGTGGTGAGCTGGCAAAGCCAAAGATTGGTTTTCCAGAGACAGCAGAAGAAGAGCTGGGTAAGTACTAATGAATTGACTTTCATAAGAGTCTTAGGGGATTTAAAATTGAAGTGTACATGAGTTTTACTCATTGCCAAAATAAATTTATTAAACATAGACTTATTTACTTAATGGGAAGTTTGAATATTAACATTTATATATATATACATATTTATAAACTAAATATTTAAATACCTCCTGCATAGTAATAGGCACTGAGATACAGTATGGACATGACTGATGTGATTACTCTTACAGGGCTTAGAGTCTAAATTGGGAAACATATTGAAACAAATAAATTGTTACAATTTTAAGGGGAATTGGGAAAGCTTCCTGGGGAAATGACATTTAAACTGGGACCTGAGGATGAGCAGGAGTACTTAGGTGAGGTTAAGAGGGGTTTGTGTTGGTAAGCACAGGATGGATGAGTTCATAGCAGGAAAAAAAAAAAACATGCTAACTAAGAGTCAGAAGCAAAAATGAGCACAGCAAATGAGAAACTAAAAGAACTTCATCATGCCTCCAGGTTAAAGGGCAAGGGCAAAGTGAGGCTGGAGAAGCTAGATCATTTGAGGTCCTCATTAGCAGTATTTGGACTTGGAGAGTTTTATACTAATAGCAATGAGAAACCTTTGAATTTTAAGCAGAGGAATAATAATAAGTTTTAAGTTTTTACAGATTGCCTTGGCTGTAGTGTGTAGAAAGAATTGGACCGGGGAAAAGAGTGAATATAGACCAGTTAGGAGGCATGGTAGTCTAGATAAATGATCATGTGGGTTTTTTTTTTTTTTTTTTTGAGACAGAGTCTTACTCTGTTGCCCGGGGCAGAGTGCCATGGTGTCAGCCTAGCTCACAGGAACCTCAAACTCCTGGGCTCAAGTGCTCCTTCTGCCTCAGCCTCCCAAGTAGCTGGAACTACAGGCATGCGCCATCATGCCTGGCTAATTTTTTCTATATATTTTTAGTTGGCCGATTAATTTCTTTCTATTTTTAGTAGATATGGGGTCTTGCTCTTTCTCAGGCTGGTCTCGAACTCCTGACCTTGAGCGATCCACCCGCCTCAGCTTCCCAGAGTGCTAGTATTACAGGTGCAAGCCACTGTGCCCGGCCGATCATGTGGTTTTGAATAAAGGAATGGCACTGAGAACAGAAAAAGGTAGATGGAATTGAGAGTCTTTATTGGTAGACCTGGTAAGACTTGGTAATTTTATTAGATTGCTGAATGGGAGTATAATAAGCAAAATTACAGATTGCTAGCATAAGAAACTGGGCATGATGATTTTTTAGGAGGTTGGGATGGGGTTATCATTTACCCAGTTAGAGTTTTCCTTAAATTTTTTATTAAGCACCTTTTGCTAAAACTTAATATTTGATGTTTAATGTTTTGATATGAATAGCACTAAAAAATGGTAGGATTTCAATCACTAGAAGTGCTTATTAGGTATCTGGAGTCATTGAAAATTCAGCCCAGAAGAGAGGACTGTTGGAGGTTAAATCATGGTGTAAAAGAATTTAGTGGATATAACATGAACTCTTTCTTTCTTGCTTTCTCAATGGTACAAGTCTAGCTATTAATGGCATGTGCAGTTGCTCTCTTCTCATCCCCCACCCCAGTCTGCTTTAAATTTTTTTTATTTCTTCATTACACAGAAATGTAGATTTGCTTCTTTCCTTTATTAAATTGACTGATGTGACTTTCTGTTTTTACTTGTAGAAGAAATTGCTTCAGAGAATTCAGATTCCATCTATTCTTCAACTCCTGAAGTTAAAGCTTGATCATCAAACATATGCCACAGATAGTATACAACTTATGGACTAAAACAACAAACAGAAAAGCATTAGCCTTCCAGAGTTATTCTCTGCTTAAGGCAAACACAACAGTAAATAATGGGGAATATGAATTAGCTCCAGTGCTGGAACAACTAACTTGGTGTTACCTGTAAGTGAAAACTCAAGAGCAGATGAAGGCAGGTGGAATTATGCTCGTGTAGTACGATGGGCTGTTGTTTTTTTTAAAAATGAGTATGTGCAAGCCAACATCCAATTTCTCTTATTACAATTAGATTTCTTGTAGCTGTTTATGTTGTTATGGAGAAGAAAATATATTGGCTTATTTTTTTGACTTTTCCATTACAGCAGAATGCCTTTTTTTTTTTTTTTTTTGCTTTAGTCATAAAGAAGAGGGAATTCATGATTAAGTAACTGGTTTGATTTCTCTTTTATTGTACACTGCTTCTGAACATCTAATTGTTTTTAGTTGTCTAAATAAAATGCCTCTAAAACAAAACA
>CAUYPO010121580.1:0-31486 GCA_963574435.1 Cheirogaleus major | reverse complement strand
ACAGCCACATCCATTTGTTTACATATCATCTCTGGTTGCTTTCATGCTATAGTGGCAGAGGTGAGTAGTTGCAACAGAGACAGTATGGCTCAGAAAGCCTAAGCTATTGCTATCTGGCCCTTTATAGAAAAAGTTTGCTGATCCCTAGGTTAGAAGGTAAAATTGGGGAGACTATTTAAGAGACTATTTTTTCATCCAGTGAAGAGATGATAGGAGGATGGCTGTGGAGGTGAAGAGAGGACTGATTTAAAATATGCTTGTAAGCTATTATTGTCCTCAGTAGTTCTTACACTTCAGTGTAAGAAATTAACAGGAACTGTGCTAGAAATGTAGATACTTGGCCACCACAAATAGATTTAAGTAGCTTAAGAGGGAGCAGTGTTGGGGAGGAAGGCCTTGACAACTGCATTTCTAGCCAGAGCCCCAGCACGAGAGTTCTCAGAATCCACTTGGAAGCTGCTTGTCTACATGGCATTGGAAGTGGCAGTAAAAATTGAGAGAAATGCAGGGTCAAGAGTGACGTCCCAGGTTCGAGTCTTGAGGAATTAGATACATGGTAATGCCATTTCATGCGATAAGGAAGACACAGGAAGGAAGGGATTGCAAAGAGAAAACAAATCAAGAATTCAATTTGGGACATATTGAGCTTCTTGGGAGACAGTGCAGTGAAAATGAATGGGTAACTGGAAAAATGAGATTGGAGCATAGAGATGAGGTTAGGATCAGAGACATAAATTCCACTAGATGGTAGTTAAAACTAGGGGAATGAAAGAGACTATTTAGGAGTAAGTGTACAAAAAGAATGTAAAATGATTTCAGATGAATCCTTGAGGAATTTCAGCCCTTTGAAGGTGGAGTGTGGGCAGAAGATCAAGCAAATAAAAACAGAAATCAGCAACCAGAGAGACAAGAGGGAAAAAATGCCCCAATTTAAATACCCAAAGTTATTCCTTTAGAAAAGATTATTGAAGTATCCTCTAAGATGGTCTCCAGGCCTTCAAACTATTCTTCACATTGCAATTAGAATGAAATTTCAAAAGGAAAATATGATTAGGTCATTCCTTTGCTTAAAATAATATTTCAATCAACACCCTTTATGATTTAACTCCTTGGGCTATATGATACCATTGAGTTGGGAAATCCTTTCTGGAAATTTCAGCAGACAGATCACAAAAAGGCAGACAGCATAGTTAGTAGAACACAGAGAGAATTATTAAATATAATTTACCCCATTACAAAGCAGTGACATTTTTACAGGATGCAACCATATGTGGTGGTCCTGGAACAAGATTTGGTATTTGTTCGTATCTCTTGCTAAGGCCACTGCAATGTAGATTCAGGATCTACTGATCTCATAGCACACAATGAGAGTGAGTGGTTCTTCTGTTGTTGCAAAACTAATGATATTGTTTTATACTATATTTTAATTGCTTATATACTTGTTTGATGCTCATCAATAAACTGCACTCTCTTTGAGGACAGGATCTTTCTTAACCATTGCTGTATCCCCAGCACACAGTACAGTACCTACCTACATGTATATTACCAAAAATTATTGTTGAATATATCAGTCCTATTGGTAATAAAGCATTGTAATTTTACATTTTGTTTAGTCCTCAAAAATATATTGAGTGTGTGCTTTGTATCAAGAAATATGCTAGATCTTGAAGATGAAGGAATGAATCAAAAATACAAGATCCCTCACCACATGAAGCAGAGCATATCTTTCTTAATCTAGCCAATTCCATTTAATTCATTTCAATGCAACCCAACTCAGTTCAACCCAATTAAATGCAAAGCAATGCAATTCAATTCAGCATATACAATTACATGTAATTAAACAAACTTTAATTGAACATCTCCTATATACCATGAACTGGCCTAAGAGAAGAAATATTCAGTGCCTTCAGAGAGTTTTATACAGCAAATTAGAAAATATGCATCTTTAATGAGGCATTGATTAGGACATTGTAGAGCATGCTAACTTTTGTGAATGTTATAAATCATCTCACATTTCTATAAGTAGAAAGAAATACTGGTTTCTTTTTTTCTTTTTTATCATTTTTTAAAAAATTTTTTGCTGTCTGTCCCAATTTGTCCTAAGAAATGCTGGTTTCACCACTGACACAGAAACACTATCTTTAAAAAAGCAAAAAAGGCCTTAAAGCATTACTGATTTTTCAGCATATACAAGGAAATTCAATTTTGCAGAATTAAAAATTTAAAAATTGACATTAAAAATCAAACAACCCTATCAAAAAGTGGGCAAAGGACATGAACAGAAATTTTTCAAAAGAAGACAGAATAATGGCCAATTTTAAAGAGTTTTATTCTGGGCCATATTTGAGGACCATGACCCACAGCCACACTCAGGAAGCCTTGAGCAAGTGGACTCGCTGTGGCTGGGTTACAGTTTGGGTTTATACATTTCAGGGAGACAGGGGTTACAGGTAAAGTCATAAATGAATACATGGGAGGCATAGATTGGTTTGGCCCCAAAAGGTGGGCCATCTGGAAGTTGGGGTGCTTATAGGTTATAGGTAGGTTTAAAAATTCTTTGACTTGTAATTGGTTAAAGACATGAATCTTTGTCTAAAGGCTTGGAATGTTTTAAGATAAGGAGCTGTTAATCAAAGACAAGCCACTGGACATATATATGTTGTGTAAATTGAAGACCTGCAGGTTTGTCTTGCATAACTTTAGGCCTGTTAATGGGTTACAAAGGATGTCTCCAAGAAGCAGGGAGCATGATAAGGCATGTCTCACCTCCCTGCTCGTGGCAGGCAATTAAGTTTTAGGATGTTCCCTTGGCCAAGAGGGTTCATTCATTCAGCCGGTGGGGGGGGGCCTTAAGATTTTATTTTAGTTCACACAGGGCAAGGTCTGGAAGGGTCCAAGTGCAGGACCCATGGAGTTGGGGTGTGCCATCCTACCTACACTCACGTGGATATATAACCCCCCAAATGTTCAGCTATCTGCAAGCTCTCTGAACCCTGTCACTTTTGGGTTTTTATAGCAACTTCATTACCTAGCCATGATTGATCAAACCATTCGCCATTAGTGATCAACTTAACCTTTAGCCTCTCTCCCATCACCAACGGTGGTGAAGGTGGGGCTGAACATTCCAACCCTCTGAACACCTGGCTGGTTCCCCTGGTGACCAAGCCCTCCATCCTGTGGTATCAAGCCGATTTCCAAAGTTCACCTCATTAATATAAACCCAGATGTGTTTGAAAGGGTTTGTTGTAAATACCAAAAGACTGACTTTCACCTTTAGAATTCAGGTACTATTTCAAGAACCAAGGACAAAGGATGAAATACTTTTGCAAAATATATTCTTCTTATTGCTCTTGTCACTTAGGAAATAACAAGGCTTACAGGAGCTGAGAGCCAGGAATCATGGATGAAAACCAAAATATACACATCATAATGTCACAGGCCACTCTCTAGTTTTCCAACAGGATCCCTTGCAGCAAAATAGCTATATCTATTTGAGCATTTATATTTGTTGTAGCATTTATAAAACATATAGCAATTGTACCAACATAAATATGCCTAACATTCAGAGAAGCCAGTGTGAGTTAGGGATAGATTGAAATAAATAAATTGTCCTGTGAAACTGTTAGAAAAATTTTCATATTCTTGCGCTAACTTTATTATTCCTTTTCCTCCTTGATCTACCGCTATTTGTACCTTTTGATAAACTTGTGCAGAACTATCCAGCACAAAAATCAGCTAATGGTTAGCTAGATGTTACAGCCTAAGCAGATTGTATTGTCTGCCGCACAAAGAAGAGCCCATACACTGAGATAGCCAGGGTTGCAGCAGAGAGACAGTTTAATACCACAGGCACCAAGTGAGGAGATGAGAGGAATTTCTCATATTCATTTCCTCAAGAATTTGGGAAAAAGGATTTTTAAAGATAGTTTGGTGGGCAAAGGGCTAGGCAATTGGGTATGGTGATTGGCTGGGTTTGGGGCAGGACCACAGGGGAATAGAAATCATTTTCATGTGTTGAGTCATTTCCTAGGTGGGGGTCGCAATACCAGTTGAGTCAGTTCCTTGGTATGGGCTGCTGGTGTGTGTGGATCAGCTAATCTACTGGAATGCAGGGGCTGGAAGATATCTCAAAAACTAGCCTTAGGTTTCACAAGGGTGATATTATCTATATAGAAAGTTAAGAATGTTTATGACCATGAGCTATGTGACTTCCGAGTAGCAATTATAAGAAAGCAAAGTAGGGAACTATGGCTGGTTATTATCATTATTTTTAACTACACCTGTGCCTTTGCAGAGTTAAAGCCCCTACCACAGTTCTTGCCTTGTATTCCTTTATTAATTTGTAAAGGGCAGTTTCAGATCTAGGTCCTCTTCAGGTCAGTTTCCATAGGTACAGTATTACATCCTGGGAAGGCTTTAATTCAATTTCCTAATACATTTGATCATCAGTATTATAAGAAGACTTATTTACAAGAGGGAGTTGAATCTTACCAACACCACCAGTATTACACCATATTACAGTGCAAACTAAAAATAAAATCTTAAGCCCCCCTGCCAACTGAATTGGACTCCCTCTTGGCCAAGGAGACCTCAGAAAACCCTTAGACCTGAGTTCCTGGACATGAAGGGAAAGGTCAGATACCCCTCCTTTTGTAATTGGCTCTATGAACAAGTTTCAATGATCCCTATGTGTTTTTTGGTGATCATTCTCTTCCTTAACTGACATTTTGAGTTGTTTTCTAGAAATGGTGCAAGACAAAGGAGCTGAGATTCTTTTTTGCTTTTTTGGAGACAGAGTCTCACTCTGTCGCCCGGGCTAGAGTACCGTGGCGTCAGCCTAGCTCACAGCAACCTCAAACTCCTGGGCTCAAGGGATCCTCCTGCCTCAGCCTCCCGAGTAGGTGGGACTACAGGCATGCGCCACCATGCCCGGCTAATTTTTTCTATATGTTTTTAGTTGTCTGGCTAATTTCTTTCTATTTTTAGTAGAGACGGGGTCTCACTCTTGTTCAAGCTGGTCTCTAACTTCTGACCTCGAGCGATCCTCCTGCCTCGGGCTCCCAGAGTGCTAGGATTATAGGCGTGAGCCACTGGACCCAGCCAGGAGCTGAGATTCTGAAGGCCCCTGGGCAGACTTCCTGATGCCAAGACTCACCTGCCCCAAATGCATGTAGCCCCTTGTTAATTGCACTGCAACCTGCTCCAAGGCACGTGGTCCCTCCTTAAAAAGGCTATGATCTCTGTTAGTCCATTCCCCAACAAGAAGTCTTTCATATTAAAAAAATTCCTTTCTCCCCTAGCAATCCTAGTTGTCTCAGCAATTGGATCTTTGTGTGATGAGCAAGTGGACCTAGGCCAAAATCCCCTTGCAGTTATGATAACACCTTTTGGAGTTTAGATACAAAAATTGACCAGCATTAATATTAAAACAGAGATCATAAGGCTGACAAAACAGACTCTTTTGACAATAAGATACTAAATTATTAATAGGACCTAAGGTCATGTAAGGCAAAGGTTAAATCACACCTGTGGGTCATCAATTTGCTTAACAGATTACTTGAGTCTGTATATTGTGGCTTGTCTCTGATTAACAGACTTCCTTGTCTTAACTTAAAACATTCCAAGCCTTTAGACAAAGCTTTATTCCTTTAACCAATTACAAATTAAAGAATCTGGAATCTACCTGTAACCTGTAAGCCTCCCCCCTTCAAGATGTCCTGCCTTTTCAGGCCAAACCAATGTATACATTCCTTGTATTGATTTATGATTTTACCTGCAAGTCCTGTCTCCCTAAAATGTATAAAAGCAAACTGTAACCCAACCACCTCAGGACAACTTACTCAAGGCTTCTTGGCTATGGCTCCTTGGTCACTCACAGGGTGAGTATGGTATGGTCACTCATATTTGGCTCAGAATAAACCTCTTTAAAATATTTTACAGAGTTTGAGGCCAGGCATGGTGGGGCATGCCTGTAGTCCCAGCTACTTGGGAGGCTGAGGCAGGAGGATTGCTTGAGCCCAGGAGTTTGAGGTTGCTGTGAGCTAGGCTGATGCCATGGCACTCTAGCCTGAGCAACACAGTGAGACTCCGTCTCAAAAAAAAATATTTTACAAAGTTTGGTTTTTTTCCCATTAGTAGCGGTATGATCATGATATAATTCACATTCATCGCAGAACAGATCAGTAAGAATCACGGAGGTATTTGCTTTGCCTTTGCTGTAAAACCCCAAATTCAGGCTCATGTACCTAATGTGCAGCTGGAGCCAAACACCGTGACTCTGGTGCTTGGAGGTAGAGAAAGGTTATTTGATTTGGCCAAAACCAGAAGTCAGGAGAGCAAAATCTTTTAGATCCATCTTCCCAAAGAGATGAAGTGGGGAGGTTTCATGAGGCTAAGCAGGTAAAGGAGGGGGTTCTAGGGTATTGAGGGTGAAGTCTGTGTTTCTTGAGTCTCAGATAACATCTTGAGCAACCAGGCTTCTCAGTATCAGCAGCTAACTTCTTCAAAGGCATTCACTTCTCCAGCAAAACAAACTCATACATTTTTCTTGTGACCCTGGAGTTGTCTCCTTTTGCTTGACAAAAAACAGTACACCAGCAGTTACTGATTACTGTGAGAACAAGGGCTATTGGGCAGGAAGCCAGCACTTATCAGGTGGACATGAACAATAGCCTAATCAAAATTTACATTATGTTGGTCACTAAAAATGCTGGAGTACAAAAATCTCAAGGGGCCCAGCTATACCTTCCCAACAGAATCTACTCTTGCCTATATACCAGATATTATTAAGGACAGCTGTTGTTATAATAGGCCATGACTCAGTTATTTCTGAATTCCAAGTTAATTGGGGACAAAGCCAATCACCCTGTTTCATTTCACAGGCTTGTACTGAGGCTGGTTTCCACTGTGTTATTATATAGCAGGGTCCACCTCCCTCCTACAGAGAGGAAATGCATGGCATTTAGAATAGCTTCTACCTCCCCTAACTGTACCTCAGTATATGTTTTATTTTGCCCTATTCTGGGGGGAAGGGCAGTCATAGAACATCTATGTAAATTACAAGCACCCCCAGAGAACTTCCACAAATTTGGAGGGCCATAAGATTCCCATAGGTGTGCCCCTTGAGCTTCAGGAGCCAGGATGGAGGGCCACTGCCTCATGGCCACTGCAGCCTCCATTTGCATTAAAGTAGTCAAGAGGCCTTGTTGGTGTTGGATACATGCCCTTTCACAAAGCCAGGTTTTTAGCATTATCCAGCATTATTAGTTGTCTGCCTGACCCACTTTGCTAAAGCCTTATTATCTTTCCAAGCTGACTCCCATCCTTTGCCTTCTTCCTGGAAGAGAACTCCCTCTAATCTGCCTATTCTAGTTAATAAGTCTTTTTCCTCTGAATGCTGCTCCTCATTAAAAGCAAATTCAGCTTGGCCTAGGGTACCTAGACCTGCACCTATCTCCACTAAGGCCCTTTTCTGTCTGGTGGACCAGTGTTGTTTAATCCACCATGCTTGTTGTTGCCATCATGTATTAACAGCCTGAGTACAGTTGGCATACATGCTTTGCACCCAAAAATGTTGAGTACTCCGTACTAGGGTTAGATGAGTGGTGGTCTTATCTAGATGTAATTTAGTTTGAGTGTGCCATAAGGCCTCCCATATCCTTCTTTGCCTCAGGGTCGGGCCATTCCCCAGGGGAACTTGGATTCCCCAAGTAATGCCCATTCCTTTAATCCCTCACCAGGAACCCATTGTTTTTCCCTATTCTGCTTAGTAGCTTTCCGTACACAAAAACAATGGTGATGTGTGTTTGTGTATAGCACACTGTGGCATGTTGGGCTACATATTTTGTTCTTTATAACCAGGGACCTTTCTAAGCATTCTGTCATCAATGTTTACAGGTACATAGTGATCAGTCTGCTGGGAGCCGTACAATTCATGGTTTGAAGTCCCAGTAGGAAGCAGTTCTTCGAATATTCCTTCCCAAATGGAAAATTGGATAGCCACATGTAGAAGGCTGAAACAGGATCTGCACCTCTCATGACTCACAAAAATAATTTACAATGGATAACAGACTTAAACCTAAGGCATGAAACTATAAGAATTCTAGAAGAAAATGCTGGAAAAACTCTTAAAGATATTGGTGTAGGCAAAGAATTTATGAAGACAACTCCAAAAGTAATCACAGCAACAATAAACATAAATAATGGGACCTGATCAAATTAAAAAGCTTCTGCATAGCCAAGGACACAATCAACAGAGCAAACAGACAACCTACAGAATGGGAGAAAATATTTGCATGCTATATATCCAATAAAGGGCTGATAACCAGAATCTACAAACAACTCAAGCAAATCAGCAAGAAAAAAATTGAACAACCCCCTTAAAAAGTGGGCAAAACAGGAGTTTGAGGTTGCTGTGAGCTAGGCTGACCCTATAGCACTCTAGCCTGGGCAACAGAGACTCTGTCTCAAAAAAAAAAAAAAAAAAGTGGGCAAAAGACACGAACAGAAACTTTTCATATGAAGATAGACTATGGGCCAACAAACACATGAAAAAATGCTTAACATTTCTAATCATCAGGGAAATGCAAATCAAAACCACAATGAGATATAACTCTTGTGGATGGAAAAATCCAAACTCTGAAATATTTTGAAAGAGGTTTACTCTGAGCCAAGTTTGAGGACCATGGCTCGGAGCCACTCCCAGGAAGCCTTGAGCAAGTGGACTCGCTGTGGTTGGGTTATAGTTTGGTTTTATACATTTCAGGGAGACAGGGGTTACAGGTAAAGTTATAAATCAATATATGCGAGGCATACATTGGTTTGGCATGAAAAGGTGGGCCATCTTGAAGGAGGGGGGCTTACAGGTTATAGGTGGGTTTAAAGATTCTTTGGCTGACAACTGGCTGAGAGAGTTAGGCTTTATCTAAAAGACCAGAAGACCAGAAAGGAAATGGTTAATTTAAGATAAAGGTGTGAGCACTCTGGGAGGTCCAGACAGGAGAATCTTTCACATTAAGATAAGGATCAGCTAGGATGCTCCAGTTAAGTTGGGGGCTTTCTATCTTTTAGGTGATGCTGATGCTATACCAGAATCTGGTTGGGAAGTAAACCACACTATATTTGTTTAACAAAACCTGCCTACTAGGATTTTACCACTTGTGAGTGTGATTCCTCTGGCCCCCTTAGGAAGGAATTTTGAGCAAAAGAAAATATCAGAGTTCAGTCCTCACTTATTTCCAGTGAGAATGGCTTTTATCAAAAAGTCCCCAAACAACAGATGCTGGACAATGAGGTTGTCTGAGCCTCATCAGTTTCCATGTCCCTTCCTTCTTGGCTGTGAAGCTTGTTGACATCTTCGCTATAGAAGGAGGGGCTGTTAAGTTGTCTCCACAGCTGCCTATCCACGGTGTCCATCACCATTGTGCCATTTTATAACCAGCTTGGCCTCTTTCCCTGGACTGCTGATGTCCGTCATCCCATTGTCCTCTGAGACTCGTTCCTGCCCTGCTGGTGAACATGCACAGGAACTCAGAAAAGGCCCTCTCCTGGGCCAGCAGCTCCTGGTAGAAGCCCATCTTGGAGCTTTAGACACTCTCTATTTTTGCAGCCTGAAAAGATATCTACTAATACCAAGTGAAACTGTCCATCATCAAAAGGGTTGGGCCCCCTGTGCAGTGGGTTGCCTTTCTTTCCTTGGACCACCTTGAGCATATAAACAGTTTGCTGCACACAAAATCTTTCCAAATGAAGTCCCACCAAATCCATTAAGGCAAGCAAAAGGGTGTCAGGGTTGAGAATAGACAGTCTTTAATAACAATTTATCAAGGAGGCCATCTTTCAGTGGCTTTAACATATCACTGGCCGTGGGATGTCTCCCAGCATCTTAGTATAAGACTCTAAGGCTCATTCCTTGTTTTTCATATTACTTACAAGTCAGGCAAACCCAGAAGCTGTTCCCTTAAAGGCCTTATACAAGGGCTTTACCATCAGTCTGAAGTCTGGGGTCCAGACAGGAACCCCAGATAAATTCTGTCAATTGCAGGTTCAGAAATCCCCTGCTAAGCTTTCATACCATTCAAGTTCTGCAACTTGTCTATAGCTGCCTCACTGTTGTCTGACCCCTCCCTCACTGCTTTCTGCCTGGCTTGCTGAGTGCCCTGCGCCGGGGACAGGGCTGTGTTGTGGGGGGGAAAGGATCCCCCCTACTGGACCACTTCTGTCCATGCAGATGGGCACCAACTGAATCTCCACTCTCAATTTCTCCCAGGGCTCCTGGAGGGATGTTTGGAGGCAGGGGCTCTGCCCCCCACCATGCTGTCTGAGTCCTGGACTTAAAAAAATTTTTTTTTCTGGCCGGGCATGGTGGCTCACGCCTGTAATCCTAGCACTCTGGGAGGCCGAGGTGGGAGGATCGCTCGAGGTCAAGAGTTCGAAACCAGCCTGACTAAGAGTGAGACCCCGTCTATACCAAAAATAGAAACAAATTAATTGGCCAACTAAAAATATATAGAAAAAATTATCCGAGCATGGTGGTGCATGCTTGTAGTCCCAGCTACTTGGGAGGCTGAGGCAGGAGGATCCCTTGAGCCCAGGAGTTTGAGGTTGCTGTGAGCTAGGCTGACGCCACGGCACTCTAGCCCAGATAACAGAGCGAGACTCTGTCTCAAAAAAAAGACAAAAAACAAAAAACAATTTTTTTTTCACTCCTGGGGGCTTCTTACTATCCGGAGGCCTTTGTAACTTTTGGGCAAAGTTCTTTCTTTTTACAAAAAGCATATATAATTTGTCCCCTTCTGATGACAGAAGGTCCCCTGGCCAAATTGAGTTTTCTGCTTAGAGGGAGGGACCATTTCTACCCCAGTTAGTTTCAGTCCCGATCTCCCCTGATCATCACAGCGGCAGCAGTCGCTTGGGGCAGCAGTTATAGCAGGGTGACCATGGCCACTGCATAGGCCTTGCCATCCCCATTGCAGTAGTGGCACATGTAGAGCCCTGAGTTGGCAGCAGGCTCTTGGCCTCTGGCTATCTGCCCTTCTCCCACACAACAATGGGCTGCTGCTCTCCCAGGGTCTCGCACAGGCCGGGGGAAGTGCAGAAAGCAGGGCTGCTCCCTGATTCCCTGAGCCTGCCTGCATTATGTTGGCCACAGACGGCCCGCACAGAGCTGGTGGCAGCACATAGATTAACGGCCATGGCCATGGCCATTTGTAAGTAAAGCCCCCCGGGACACCGAGACCCTGTTTCCATCCATTTGTGGGGGGTTTTGGGACCTCCCTGTTGGTTTAGAGGCATCGTTTGCAGGTGGAAATGTACAGGTTTAGTGGGGCGGGGACCTGGAGCTCTTTTGTGGTTCCAAGGCAACAGGGGCTGGAAGTTTCAAACCTTCCCCAAATGGTGGCCTAGTCTCCCCTCTTTCCTTCCAAATCATCAGGTTGGTCAGAGCTTCGTCCATCAGAAAGAAAGACATGGGACTTCACAGAGTGAAGCCCAGCCCTGGCAGCTGCTGGAAACCCATTTCTTTCTTACCTGAAGAGGCGATGCCCTCACCCAGGGCTCTTCCCAGAGCTGCTCCATGCCTCTTTCGCAGGGTGCCATTCTACCGAGAAGCCAATGGGCCCACCCAGGGGAGCCAAAACCTGTTACCGAAAGCTTGGCCACTTGTCCACAAGGCCAAAGAAGAATGAGGACAAGCGGTATGAGGAGGAAGGAAAGAGAGTTTACTTTGCTGACAAAGGAGGAAACATAGTAGACCTTCTCATCTCAAAATCCCAAATTTCCTAAACATAGACAGAAATACAGAGCTCTTAAAGGAAGGGTTCTCAGCTTCAGGCAATTACTGCAGTTAACTATTCTAATTGTCCCATCTCTGCCAAAAACAAAGCCTGTGAACTCCCCCCTGAGGGGCTGGTGCCACCTGGGAGTTTTCAAAAGACTTAACCTGCCTCAGGGATGTAGGCTAGGCAGCAGAACCTGCCTCAGGGATGTAGGCCAGGCTGCAGTTCCCAAAAGAGTGGGGGAAGTTTTCCAGGCCATTCCCTCTGTTACAGAACTAATCAATCAACACTTATGTGCACATATGGAAATAAAACTCAAGAGAAATCAAGTAGGCGGGAAGGGTGAGGAGAGGATGGGTAAATTCACACCTGATGGGTACAATGCACACTAACTAAGTGAAGAGCGCACTTATAACTTTGACTCAAGCTGTACAAAAACAAATTATGCAACTAATACATGCGTATCCCCATGATATTCTGAAATTAAAAAAATTCTTTTCCAAATGATATCCTTTATAGTAGATGTAGCCTGAAAAATAGAAGTCAAAAGATACCAGCACATTACTAAAGTCCCATTTAGTCATTAACATTTGGTCCAGTTCATCAACATATCATATGACCAGAATGTCTCCCAGAGAAATGTCACTCAGGTTTGCAGGCTGCCATTCAACCTTGTCAGGTTCCAAAAGCAGGGGTGGTCCTGGAAAACACATAGTTTCACCCTTCTGGGCATCTGGTAATAGTCGTGCTAAGAGATAATGTTGTTCTTTTGCTCTGAGCCTCTTGAGGTACTAATACAATATTGGATTTCCCTCATTGCATAACCCACTTACTCATTCTTTACCCTCAGCTATTATTTCTTCTTCTGTTCATTTGTCATTTATTTTTACCCAAACGTTTTTGCCTTTGGAAGGAACATTAGGTTTGGCCACTGGGCTGGTCCAGATGCGGCAATACTAGTCTAGCCAATGCCTCCTCCTTAGTCCACTCCCATTCCTGTAGGGTGTGGTTATGTAGGTTCCGAATCAGTGCGCTATCCTGACCACTAAGCAGCATAGTGGCATCTACTGTTAGCCTTAACTGTGCCAAATGGGGTGAAGGCATAATCCACCCTATTGGGCCTTTAGGAATTCTGACATAAAGGTTTAAAGTTATAGTTACAGTTTCTTGCTTAGGAATCATTCCTGCTTCTGAAACCTGCAGTTGCATCCCTGGCCCAGGGATCATTGCATCAGGCGGGAAAAAGGAAAGTTGAGGTGATGTGAGGAAGAACTGTATAGTTGCATCAGCATTCTCCTCTACCCCCTCTTGCCCAGATCCTCCAGATTAGTGGAGGAATCTCTCCAGTGGGGACCTTCCCTTATCCCTCCTAGTGTTGAGTGAGTACACACTCTTGAAGGCATGTAAGCCAGCCCTCATGCCTTTATGTCCCCATCTTAGACAGCAAATGTTTCGACTGCCCATCCCAATTCTTTATTAGACCATTACTCTGAGGATAATATGCAATGTGATATGTCCATTGATGTGGTTATTTTTTTTTTGGCCCACTGTTGGACACTATGGGCTGTAAAGTGTGTCCCTCAGTCTGAAGAAATGTAACTCAGAGGCCCGAATTGGTACAGTATCTTCTGCTTGTGGGGATGAGGGGAAACTGCCCCTTTGCCCCAGAAGGTTCACTGAAAGATCAACTCACAATAAGGCAGACTATTAAGAGAAAGAGAATTTATACAGGAATTTATACACTTTCATTTTAGAGTTAAGGGGTTTTACCAGCTGTTGAACTCCTCAGTTCTTGTGTTTTCAGGATCGAAGACTAAATGCAAGAGACAGTTTTGAAGCAGCAAGCAAAAGTTTATTAAAGCAAAAGTTCACTCTTAAGGAGGTTAAGAGTGGGCACACATCCCATTAGACTGTGGCCTTGGGGTTTCTGTGTCATAATCAGCAAGTGATAGTACAATCCAAAAGGGGCAGGGGTGGCACTGGGGTCTCTTTGGGTTTCTTTTTTTCTTTCCTGTCTGGCCTCTCCTTCCTTGTGACATTGTCTCTTCCACTTTTTGTCTTGACTAGTGGGGATGTCTCCTTTCTGCCGATGACTGGAGGGAGTTTTTCACCTTATATGGTTAGGCCCTGATGTGTTGTAGTGTCCAAAGCCCACCGGAGGCAGGGGGCAAACTGTCATGTGCCCTGTGTTGTTTCTGTTATGTTTCTTGTGATAGTTGTAGTTACCCTTATCTTGTTACTGTTACAGTATGTTCTCTTACTCAATCCTATTTGTTTACATTGTTTGCTTTCGTATTTTCTCTGCTCATGTCTCACTTTCCTTACACTAACATTCTGTGACATGGCTCCCCTTATCTTGCAGCGTGTTTTCTTACTGGGTACCCCGTTTGCTTACAGGGCCTGCTCTGTACCTCCTCTGCTCCGCTTACTTTCCTACCTATGCTAACAGGCGGAGATGAGGATTATAGGTAATTCTGTTTGGGGGCAATAAATGGTCACTAGGGAGGATGTATAGATACTTGGGAGAATTAATGGATGTGGAGAAACAGATTGACTTGTAAATGATTCTCTTTGGAAATTAAATTAACCTGAGACATAGGTACAAATTTAAAATGATTTGGGCCAGTTCTGGTTGCATTCTTAATCGTCTTTCCTGCAATATACTGAGGTAATAGGGAAGGGAAGGGAAGTTGATTGTTCTTTTGATGAGTCTGTCTGGTTTTATGCAGATAGAACGAAAGCCCCTTCCAAAGCCTATTGATCTCTAAGGGCCTTTAATTCAAAATGCTCTTTATACCAAGAAGTCATATTTTGGGATAAAATTTCCTGCTCTTCTTCAGGTTCCCATCTTATAATAGTGTTTTGAGCATTTGCATCTACTACTAGGTATGCAAAGCCCAGTCCAGAGAAAGTATCTATTCCTGTCAGGACCCATTTATAGTCCCCCAGGGCTACCAGCATTGGCCCAATGTAATCCACTTGCCAGCTGTGTGGGGGGCCTTCTCCCCAGGGGATCTTCTGTGTAGCTATCAGCAGTGTGTGTCTCTCATGTTGACAGACAAAATAGTTCTGGTTGGCATTTTGTGCTTCGGAGGGTGCAAGGGGAATATATCTAAATTCAGTCCATTTCTGCACTGCTGAAGCCCCCCATGTCTGCTCATTTCATAGATCCGGTGGGCACCTCAAGGGGGCTCACTAAAAGGTCCACTTGGTGCTTCCAATCATCTTCTGAGCCTGGAAAGGGGTTCTTCTGATGAGCATCGACATGTCCTACTTTTATGTTCCCCTTACGTTCCCAGAGTGATTTCCACAGGGCTGCTGCGCCCGATGCAGGCATTCCTTTCATAGTCCAGTTCCCCATTGCCCATCTACTTGACCACATGGCCAGGCCATTGGTAACTGCCCACGTGTTGGTAAAAACCCAAACACAGGGGCTTTTACCACTGCTAACTTCTAGGAAAACAGTATGCAATTCAGCCCTTTGGGCTGATTTATTCTTACCTTCTTCAGTCAATGTCTTCATATCCACTGGCCTTAATGCAGCAGCTTTCCAAACAAGGCACTGTCCCTTCACCTTGGAATTGCTATCTGTAAATCAAACAGCTCTTTGTTGGTCAATCGAGAGCTGTTCATAGGGCACTGTTCATGTGGCAATAGGTTCTGACATCTAGTCAGATGGTTCCAAAGTTGGTCCTAGAAGAAAAGAAGCTACCTGCTTGTGGATACAGCAGGTGTGTCCTTGCATTTCTCTAGATGCCTACTCCTGTATAAACCATTTCCATTTTATTATGGAGCTCTTCTGGGCACCGCCTTCCTCATTAGAGTGTTTCCTGACATCACCCAAGACATGGGTTTCTCAGGTTTCATGATTATGTTATGTCCTTCAGTCACTGAGGCAGTCTCCAGCAATGCCCAATAACAAGCTAGTAATTGTCTCTCAAATGGTGTGTCGTGGGTGGCAGCATCTGGAAATTTTCTGATCCAAAGTCCGAATGGCCATTGCTGGGAAGTACTCACTGGGCCTTTGCCACAAGCTCCAGTCCTCATGAGTGTGAGTGGCAGGCACTTCCGAAATAATGTCTGAGTGGGGATCATACAGGCTCAAAGGTGTTAAGAGAGCTACTACTTTTTGTAATTTAGACATGGCCTGCTTTTGTTCAGGTCCCCACTCAAATAGGACTTTCTTTCAGATAGTCTTATAGATGGGAGTCAGCAATATTCCCAGATGTGGAATGTGCATTCTTCAAAATCCAAATAAACCAACCAAATGCTGGGCTTCTTGTTTGGTCCTAGGGATGGGTAGCAACAACAACTTATTTTCAGTCACTTGTGGAACATCCCAGGTGGCTCCTGCTCAGGTTATTTCTAAGAATTTTATGGTTTGGGGAGGCCCTTGGATCTTTGCTGCATTTATTAACCAGCCTTGGTTGGTCATGTGAGTCACCGGTGAATTCAAGTTAGTCCTAGCCTGCACTTCAGTTTCCAATATTATCATAACATCATCGATACAGTGCATTATTACAGTTGAGACCTGCATCAAGTCCAAATCCCTCTTGACTGAATGATGACAGTAAGCTGGTGAGTTCAGATAACCCTATGCCAGCACAGTAAATGTAAATTGCGATCCTTTAAAAGTCAAAGTGAACTGTGGTTGGCTCTTTTCTGAAATTGAGATAGAGAAGAAGGCATTTGCAAGATCATTCACTGAATACTGGTCTCCTTTAGCCTGTTGTATGTTCCATATGGTTGAAACCATGTCTGGGACTGCTGAGGTTATGGGTGGCACGACTTTATTTAAACCTGGATAGTCTTCTGTTAGTCTCCAGGAGTCATTCATCTTCTTCATGGGTCACACAGGGCTACTGTATAGAGAGTTCGTTGGTACCAGCACTCCAGCTTCTAGCATGTCATTGATTAAAGTGGTAAGCTCTTTCTGCCCACCAGGTACTCCATATTGTTTTATTTTTTTAATTTAGAATTTTTTGTTTTTGAGACCTAGTCTCACTTTGGTACCCAGGCTAGAGTAAGTGCCATGGCCTCAGCCTAGCTCATTGCAACCTCAAACTCCTGAGCTCAAGTGATCCTCCTGCCTCAGCCTCCCAAAGTGCTAGGATTACAGGTGTGAACCATGCCTGGCCTGACAGAATATTTACACTGTTTTTTTTTTTTTGGGAGGGAAGGTTGCTGATGAATTCTTTTAGCTTTATAAATCTAAAAAAGTCATTATTTTATTTCCATTATTGAAGTATTTTAACTTGGTTTTCAATTTTAGTTTAACAATTCCTTTCTTTCACTACATTAACGACATTGCTCCACTGTTTTCTGTTTTTTTGTTTGTTTGTTTCTGAAGTGTGCTGTCATTTTCATCCTTGTTCCACTTTACATAATGAGTCTTTTTACCTCTGGCTGCTTTTAAGATTATCTCTTTTTTGCAGCTTTTAAACATTTTGACAATAATGTGCCTTGGTGTGCTTTTCTTTATGTTTCTTGTGCTTGGAATTCACTGGGCTTCTTGGACATGTGGATTTATGCTTTCCACCAAATTTGGAAAAAATATCAGCTATTATTTCCAGAAATATTTTTTTGGGTCCACCTCTCTTCAGCAATTCCAGGATATATGTTATGCTACTAGAAGTTGTCTACAGCTCACTGTTGCTTCATTCAGTTCCTAACAGGCCTTATTTTTTCCTTTGTGTGCTTCATTTTGGACATTTAAAACATTTCATGTCTTCAAGTTCACTATGCTTTCTTCTGCAATGTCTAATCTGCTATTCATCTCAACCAATGTATTAGTCATTTCAGACCGTGTATTTTCCATCTGTAGAAGTCCAATTTGGGACTTTTTATATAACTTCATATCTCCTCTTAACATGCTCTCTCTTTCCTTTATCTTCTTCTATATATAGAATACATCTATAATAGCTGTTTTAATGTCCTTGGCAGTTAACTTTATCACCTGTGTTATTTCTGTGTCTGTTTCTATTGATTGATTTTTCTCCTTGTAATTGGCTGTATTTTTCTGCTTCTGTGCATGCCCAATAATCTTTTATTGGGTGCCAGACATTGTGAATTTTGCCTTGCTTGGTTCTGGATTTGATAATAATAATAATAGTAAAAATTCCTTTAAATGACTTTGAGCTTTGTCCTGGGATGCAGTTAAGTTACTTGGAAACAGTTTAATCCTCTCATGGCTGACTTTCAAGCATTGTTAGATGGGACAAGAGCAGTCTTTAGAGCTAATCTGCCCCACTACTGGGGTAATATCTCGCTGAGTACCTAAAAGCCTGCATATTGTGAAATTTTTCTCCTGTCTGGCAGGTAAGAAGATAAACTATTTCCATTCCTTTGTGAGTTCTGGGGTTGTTCCACCTACTCCTTTTTGGTAGCTCTTTTTTCCAGCCTTGGGTAGTTTCCTCCTACACTTGTACTGATCAGAATTTACCTGACAACTGAAGGGGATCTTCACCAGATCTCCAGAGCTCTCACCCTCTGCAGCTCTCTCCTCTCCACATAATTCTTTCTTCTTAGAATTTCTGCTCTGTTAATTCTATCTGTCTTGGCCTCCCTGAATTCTCAACTCTGTTTCCTCAACTCTTGCCTCTGGGTTTCCTTTCCTTGCACTGATGCCTGAAAACTCTCTCCAGGAAGTAATTTGGGGGCAGTTGTAGTACTCACTTCATTTCTTTCCTTTTTTCAGGTATTAATGCCAGAACTGCCTGTTGTACCATATCCTAAAACAGTTTCTTTCAATTTTTCAGTTCTTTAAAGTGGGAAGATAAATCTAGACTCTGTTACTCCATCATGGAGTAGCAGGCCAGAAGCAATTCCTTGGTCAGTCTTAAATTAGGCCTGGAATGTTGTGTTCAGCAGGTCGGCCATCTTTCTCATATGATATGTGTGTGTGTGTATCCCGCAATGAAGAGGTTGAGGGAAACTCCCCACGTTCTGTCAGTGTAAAGATTTAACAGCTGTTACCATCATGACGATTACCATTTATGATGATGAGGTTAGAGACATCTTGTGTAAAGTACATGACATGAGGGCACCATTTAAAGAGCTGCTACTAGAGGCAGAATAGAATGTTGTTTTAGGCCAAGACACCTAGAAAGTGCAGTGTGTGAATCCAGGCTTTGCCATGGACTCGTGGAGGGACCCTGGGCTAGTGGTCTAATCCTTGCTACCTAGGTCTCCTTGTCCACTGGTCTAATAACAGAATCAAGGGTGACTGTGGCCTGATGCAGCCATTCAAAGGAGAGAGTGCAGGAAGGAGACCATAAAGGGTCAACAGGGCCCAGGGGCAGAAAGGCCCTAGAACAGGAAGCCTCGGCATGCCCCGTCCAGCAGTGCACGGAGAGATGGGTGTTGCTTTAGGTCAGCTTAGGACATGATCCTGCATGTGGCTCAGATGTCCCTAGAGACAGCACCCAGCCCACAGGACATGCACGGGGAGGAGTGGCTTGCTGACACTTAGAGTACTTCAAATATCTAGTCTTTCCTCAGCATGTTGTAGGGACTGCATGCCTTTCAGCATGACCCTATTTGCAGATGGGGTCTTTGCTAAGCTTTGGTTATCTTTGTGACCTCAGTGGACACTGAGGCACGAAGAAGGCAGCAGTCAGGGCACTCCCCATGTTCACTCCCCATGTTCACGCTGCCCCAGTCCCTCCCGGGGCCCCTCTTCTGTCCTCACAGACCTAATTCTGCAGTGTCAACCCATCTCCTGAGGAGACACTCACTGCAGCTCCTTCCTCAGCATTCTCAGCCCTAGAGGAATGGCCCTGGACTCCCAGTCTGGGTCTGGGGTTTCATCTGGAGCCACGAGAGATTTTCCACTCTGCCCTAACAGGGACAGACCCCTGCACGGAGTGAGGCAGGAGAGAGTTCTGTCTTGCACAATGATCTGCTCTTTCAGGGAGCAGGGAGGGTCCTGAGGGGGTCCTCCGAGGCAGACTTGGGTGCTAGGTGACAGGTTCCAAATGAGGGTGGGAGAGTGTAACTGAGGCCTGTGACTAGGGCTGGGAGATGTGGTTACAGGGGTCCCTAGGGTGGAAGAAGAGGCTTAGTGACCGACAAGGGTAGAGATTTGGGGAGACAGAGGAGGTGTGGCAGCTGCTACCAGGAGAGGGGGTTTGGGGATAGGATCAGGATGCTCAGAGGAGCCTTAATCTGCAATGTGTAGGGGAGACCTCTCCTCTCTCTCCAGGACCCAGTACCCCACACTGGGTGCTAAGAGATGGCAGAGATGACTAGGTCCATGGGTCTCCTACTGTGTTCTGGGATTCACCCTGAAGCCCCGGTGGGGCAGGATACAAAAGTCTTCATGACCAGAGGTGGCCAGGATTGGTCAGATCATAGCCATTCCTGGGACCTATATATGTACAAGAGCTCACTCTCAGAACCCTGCAGTCCCAGAGAGTCCTCCCCATTCCTGGTGTGAGCCTGCCTTCTTTATGACAACATGGTAGTGACTGCAGACAGCGGTGAACTGAAGGACCCAGGGCCTCTCCCCAACAGGATTGGATGGTACAGAGACTCAGTGTCACTGCCCACACAGCAGCCTTGAGCTGAAACTTTGTGGGTCAGTGTCCCAGGGTGCAGCCTGTAAGCTCTTTGTGGGTTGATGTGTGAAGTCTCTGAGCTGCTGGGGAGCTATTACCTAGAGGCAGGAATTCTCTGAGATGATTGGGGGATCTATGTCCTCAGGTGTGGCATGTTTGAGCTGTTTGGTGGTTGGTGTCTAGGGAGAGAGATTTCTGAACTGTTTGTGGGTCTCTGAACTATTTGAGGTGGGGGTCTTTGTTCAGAGAGTTAGGTCTCTAAGCTTTTCATGTATCTGCATCCCAGGATGCGTTGGTGAGGAAGGCAGGATGGACCTTTCTCTCACAGGGCCTATGATGTCACATGTGCCCTGGCACCACAGAGATGAAAACAGGATCCTCATTCTCAGGGAGGGCAAGTCCTCAGTCATGTGCAGCATGTAGGAGCCCACGGTAATGAGACTAATAAGAATAACAATATCTGCTGACATCAACCTCATCCTTGCTCAGGGCCAAGCCCTGTGACAAACCCATGTATGCATATTAACTCAATTAATGTGCCAAACACCCAATGAGGAGGCCACCACTTGCAGATGAGGAGGCTGAAGCCAAGTGAGGATGGGTGATGTGCTCACAATCCTCAGCTCACAAGGAAGGGAGGAACCGGATGTAAAACTGGACTCATTGGAGGAGTCAGGGGAAGGCTCAGGCACAGCTGAGGCACAGCTGAGGCCTGGTGGAGGATGACAAGGAAAGCGGAAAGCTTTGCCCAGGGCCTCAAGGATGCCGTAAGTGACTCATTGTCAGGATATCTGTCTCTGTGTCACACACCCTGTTTCGCATTTGATACAGAATGCAATCCTCACATTACCATGGAGGTGGTGGTGTAAGGTAGAGATAAAAGCCTCCACACAGGTGGGGAGATACCTCAGATTCAACAATTTGCACAAGGCCCCCCAGAAAATGTAGAGATCTCTGCCTCCCCTTCCCCTTTTAAAGAATTTTTCAGCACTGAGAGTCACCAGGAGAGCAGTGAAGGGCTTGAGGGGCTGTGGAGGCCTCTATATATACAGCATGAGCATCCCTGTAACTGGAACATGTCCTTGGCCTGATGGGCAGAGGGTCCCATGTATGTCAAGGCAGTGGGGAGGGTCTTCCATCATCATGACTGAGGCCCAGGCCAAGGGCAGCTGCATCAATCCCTAGAAACAGTCCCTGGGGAGAGGCTTCCTTTTCCCTGCAGAGACAGGCACAGCACCCAGTGTAAGGCTGGTGGTGGGCCCCCTTCCCCTCCCTAGATCAAAAAAAGAAAAGACTCATGAGACCAGACCCGCCAAGGACAAAACTTCCAGGCCCCCTGAGAGGAACCACACCCAGATGTCCACCCGGATCCGCTCCTGGATTCCACAAATACCTCCAGCCCCTCCTATTTCTCAATGACCACCCGACAGTCACAATGGAAAATCCCCAGCTCTTCTGCCAAGAGTCTCTAGGGTATAAAAGGCCTCAGCCCCTCCAAACGGAGACGACTTCTGGGGCCCCCCTCTCTTGGGGCCCCAGAACCTCGTCCACGAGTGTATAATAAAGCCACGTGGTTTGGCCCCCACTCTTTCTCTCTGTCTGTCTTTTCTTTTTGCCGCCGCCGCCGAAAAACCTTACACCCAGTAGCACAGATCGGGGTCCAGAGCTGTGGGTGCTAATTCAGTGGGGACCAAGGGCTGCCAGAAATAGTCTCCCTGTCCCTGTCTCTCTAGTGCTTGCTTTCTTTTCTTTTCTCTCTTCTCTTTTCTTCTCTCTCTCTCTCTTTCTTTCTCTGTGTTTGTTGCTTTGTCTCTGTCACACATGGGGCTTGTTGTGACCTCGTTCATGCTATGAGGGCCTTTGATCAGGCTCTCCTAAGGGTGTCATCCTCTGACATGGCTTTTCATGGGGAGCAGTTGAGGGGATTCCCCCTGAGTCTAAAGGATTGTCCAGGGAAGGCATTTTAGTTGCAGAGGGGCTGGAGAAGAGGTCCTTCCTTGAGGGAAAACCAGGAGCTCCTCCCTATACATTGAGTGACCAGGGCCTCTGACCTCTGAAAGCAGCATAGGGGCTTCTCTGCTAAAAAGCCCTCCCCTGGCTCACTCAGAGTAAGTCAAAGTCCTCACCATGGCTCAGAAGGCCCTGTGTGATCTGGCTCTCATCACCTCTCTGACTTCATCTCCTACTTCCTGTTGTGTTGATCGAGCTGTGCCAGCCACACTGGCCTCCCCACTGTGCCTCACACATGCTAGGCAGAGTTCCATCCCAGCACTTCTGCACTGGCTTTTACCTCTACCTGAAATACTTTTGTAACCAGCTCCCCATAGAACAAATTTCAATGACCCCTATATAATCCTCTTCCTTAACTAACTACTGGACCACCAGAAATGGTGGATTTTCTACAAGACAAAGGAGCTGAGATTCTGAAGGCCCCTGGGCAGACTACCTCACACCAAGATTCACCATCACCCACAACCTGCCCCAAATGAATGTAGCACCATGACCTGCCCCAAGGCACGTGGCCCCTCCTTTAAAAGCCCATAATCTTCCTTAGTTGGAGTGACAGATTTGAGGCAGCTTCTCCCATTCTCCTGATAAGACATCTGCCATATTAAAAATTCCCCTCTTCCTTGGCAATCCTCCTAGTCTCAATAATTGGATCTTTGTGCAAAGAGCAACTGGACCTAGACCAAAAAGCAGTTTCGACACGGCCGGTCCAGGATGGTGCTGCTCATGGTTCTGTAGCTGCAGAGCAGGGAGAGGCCAAGAGCTTCCTTTAGCAGCTACCTGGCCATATTTGCCAGAGGGTGGCTTTGGACTTACCCACCAGCTCTGCCATTACTGGCGTCTATCACATTGGCAATTGCCTCCTAATTGCCTAAGAAGAAAGGAACTCTGTATTTGGATTTTGACATTTGCCTCTGGGCGAGTGAGTGCTATTTGAAGGTACTACACAGCAGGCTTGCCCCTCTCAATTTGGGGAATTGAAGGTAACATACAGTGGGGGATTCACCTCTCATGGATGAGCTCCCAACCATTTGTGAGAGTGGTAACTAACCTAACTGCTTTGATTTGGCACTCTCAGCGCTTATTAGGTGAAACTGCAGTTCATTTGGAACCTCTTGAATTTCTCTTTATGTTTAGTGTTTATCTATATTGGTGTGTGGCATGTAAATATAGTCTGTTAAGCTCTTTGTCTCTATTTTCTTTTTGCCTCCTTTAAATTTGCTGTTGATGGTATTATAAGTGCACTCCAAGGTCTGATAGGTTAAAAGACACTTCCATCCTAAGGTCTGGGAGGTTAAGAGACATGTCTGTCCTAAGGTCTAGGAGACTGAAAAACATCTCCATCCATAGAGGCAACCTGGCCAAGATGCAGGGACACCGCTGTTAGGGAAACAGGAATGGAAACAATGTATACAGATTTATGTGGAACTTCAGAGTATCTCCTGGCTAGAGTTCTGAGATAAAAGCGATTGAAACCTTGCGTGCAGGTGTATGTGTTTAGATGTGTTTTGTGTATATACATGTGTTATATGTTTACATGGTACCAAAACTGGCTTATAAATAAAAGGAGCTCTGGCAGGGCGTGGTGGCTCATGCCTGTAATCCTAGCACTCTGGGAGGCCGAGGCGGGAGGATCGCTCGAGGTCAGGAGTTCGAAACCAGTCTGAGCAAGAGCGAGACCCCGTCTCTACTGAAAATAGAAGGAAATTAATTGACCAACTAAAAATATATAGAAAAAATTAGCCGGGCATGGTGGCGCACGCCTGTAGTCCCAGCTACTCGGGAGGCTGAGGCAGAAGGATTGCCTGAGCCCAAGAGTTTGAGGTTGCTGTGAGCTAGGCTGACGCCACGGCACTCTAGCTCAGGCAACAGAGTGAGACTCTGTCTCAAAAAAAAAAAAAAAAAAAAGGAGCTCTCATAAATTAATTAAATAAGCCCGAATGCTTTGCAAGTTCATGTGAATTTTTAAGTGCAAGTAAATTAGAATAGATAAAACTTTAAGTAAATGATAACACAAAACAGAAATGTATAGTCGAATGTTTATGAAGATATTTTGGTACTGGTTACTCTTTCTGAGTACTGGTTGCAAGGCAGCCTACTACGTGTACATTGTGTTGCCATAGCAAAGGCTTTTGCTTAGAACAATTTTAAAAAGAATCCTTGAACTGTTAATTTTTGTATAGTAATTTATTTCAAAATGAACAAAATGGTTATTCTTAGAAACCAAAGAGAATCTCAAAACAATCTTATTCTTTGGAAGTATTACATGTAATTGAATTTACACTTAACTAGAAAAATATTTTGAGACCAGTTAGATTGTTTTTAAAATAGCTTGATCTTGATTCTTATGTAAAAGGAAATATGACTTTGTGCCATTGTTTGAGATGCTAAGGATTGATGTTAGAGGTTTATTTGGTCTACATTCAGGTGATGTCATGTCAATAAATTTTATTTTGGGATATTGGTATTTTAGAAACATCAAATTAGTTAACATCTTTAAGCAGGATGTGTTCTAAAACTTCTACTATATTTATAGAACTTAAAGATGTTATATTATTCAGAATAGGAAGTCTTACTAAAATACTTACGTTTGTTATTTTGGTAGGTTTTTTTTTAAGTTTAAAAGTAATAGTTAAAACTATATTTTGTGATTGTTTCTTGGCCTATTTTTAAAAATTCATTTCCTTTTCTTTTTTCCCAATTTTGTCTATAAAAATATGCTTAGATATTAAATTTATTTAGACACTTAATGACTTTGTTGTGGGCACAATTAATCACATTGGTTGTGTATCTAATATTCACATGGTATCAAAATGGTTAAGTAAATTGCTAAAATAAATTAGGCAAATGTAAATGAGATAAATGTAATAAAATTGCAAGAGGTTTTCTATAATCTACTTCTTTTGAAACTTCTCAGATTTATATCTCAGAAGTTCAACTTTTGCTCTGGGAGGTAGAGGCGGGAGTATCCCTTGAGGTCGGGAGTTCGAGAACAGCCTGAGGAAAAGCAAGACCCCATCTCTACTAAAAATAGAAAAAAATTATCTGGGTGTGGTGGTGCATGTCTGTTGTCCCAGCTACTTGGGAGGCTGAGGCAGGAGGATCACTTGATCCCAGGAGTCTAAGGTTGCTGTGAGCCAGGCTGACGCCATGGCACTCTAGCCCAGGCAACAGAGCGAGACTCTGTCTCAAAAAAAAAAAAAAAAAAAAGAAAAGAACAGAAAATTCAACTTTTGCTGTGTCTTACAGCTTTTAGCTTTTCCTCCCCTTGAGAAGGCCTGAGATGATAACCCTTTCCTTAAACCTTTTTGTAGGCTCCTGTAACTTTTTTCCCTCACTTGGTTCTAAGTCTGCTGTTAAGATCTGACACTGAAATGTTTACCTTAAAGGTCTGAAAAGCAATGCTTTTTCTTAGCTTCTTGATATGTCTGAATTGTTCAACATGGTCAAAAATCTTCCTATGCTGTTACTAAGAGTTGTATATTCCCCTCCTCAAGGTATTATTTTTAGGGTTTCTTGTTTCCTTTATAATATAATGTTCACTAATGACCCTGGACATAATCTTATGACTGATAAATTCTGGTACCCTTTTCATGAGGTGTGGCTTCCAAGTTGTTTAAATGTGTTTCCCATAAGAAAAAACAATTGCACTAAAGAAAGTTTTTCTTTACTTTTTTGTAACTGGCCTAAAAAACAAAGATTTTATTTATCAAGATAATTCTTATGTTATCCTTATTAGGGTTTTGATTACTTGGGAAAACTGTGCTTTAAAAAGTTAAGTTTTTTTCTGTATTGCCTTTAAAGTCTTCTGATTATCAGTCGTGCTTAAGTGAATTGCTATTATTTTACAATAACCTATGATTTTGTTTTGATCAAATGTTTTGAGCCTTTTAACATCTTTGACAAATATCCACAAAATCTAGATAATTAGAATGTTTAGCTACCTGTAGGCTTCCGTTTTCCTTTCATTGTTGGAACTAGACGGGACTTACAACTTTCTTGTTTACAATGTTGTTTGTGCATTCTGATATAAGAGTCTTTAAATCTTTAGCTCAAATGTTTTTAACAAATGCTTATTTATTTATTTATTTTTTGAGACAGAGTCTCACTCTGTTGCCCGGGCTAGAGTGCCGTGGCGTCAGCCTGGCTCACAGCAACCTCAAACTCCTGGGCTCAAGGGATCCTCCTGCCTCAGCCTCCCAAGTAGCTGGGACTACAGGCATGCACCACCATGCTCGGATAATTTTTTCTATATATTTTTAGTTGGTCAATTAATTTCTTTCTATTTTTGGTATAGACGGGGTCTCGCTCTTGCTCAGGCTGGTTTCAAACTCCTGACCTTGAGCAATCCACCTGCCTTGGCCTCCCAACAAATGCTTATGTTTTGTATAACAAATTCCTACACCTCTGACAGTAGCTTGATGTTATAGATAAGTTAATTTTATAACCTTGCCTTTGGCATTTGTTTTTCTTTGCTCTTATGTTGCTTAAAAGGTTTTAAAGTTTGATAAATGCCTGTCCATTTCCATTCTCATCTGGCCTAGAACATTTAATTGGCTCTAAGTCTATTGACTTTAAGTCCTTTGGCCACAGGGGGTCTCACTAAGGGACAGGATGAAACCAGAGCAGGTAGCCACATCACCCCAACAATGATGGACAAAATAAAAGTTTGGCTATTGATATTGCCTCTGGCAAATCTTGGTCAAAGGGGATAAATGTAAATTGAAATAAAATCCTAGGCACCTCTCCTACCCCCAAGGAGACCCCAAGTAAAAAGCCTTAAAACTGAGTTCCTGGCCATGAAGGGAAGGGAGGTGGGACACTTTTATTCCCATTATGTAGGTCAGAAAGAAAAAAAAAATCTGGAACCCAAGAATACCCATTTGTTCAAGATCTAAGGGCAATAAACCAAATAGTGGAGGATATTCTTCCTACAGTACCTAATCCTTATACCCTCCTTACCACTTTATTTGGAAATTTTACCTGATCTTCAGTAATATATTTAAAACATGTTTTCTTTTGCATTCCTCTTGCTCCTGAATCCCAAGTACTATTTGCTTTTGAATGGGAAGAGTTAAAGTCTAAAGCCAAATGCCAGTACTGCTGGACTGTACTTCTTCAGGGGTTAAAAAAAAAAAAAAAAAAAACCTCCCCAACAATCTTTGGAAAATTCTGGTCAGAGATTTGAGGGAAAGTATTAGGCAAAGAAATGATTTTACAGTATGTAGATAATACCCTGATAGCCAGTGAGACTGAAGCTGAATCAAGGAAACAGGCTGTAATCATATTAAATGTACTAGCTGACAAAGGACATAAAGCATATCAGAAAGAGCTTAGATCTCACTTCCCTCTGTCAAATACTTGGGGTTTAAATTGTCTTTTGAAACTCAGAACATTCTTCCAGAACAGAGAGAGGCTGTAAATTGAATAGCAGTCTATACCACCCATAAGCAGTTGTGAGGATTCTTGGGTTATGGCCGGGTTTTGCTGGATTTTGGTTCCTAATTTCAGGCGAATAGCAAAACCCCTTTATAAAGCCTTAGAAGGGGAAGAAAAAGAACTGCTTACTTATACTGAGGAATGCCACAAGGCTTTCTTTTCTTCTTTTCTTTTCTTTCCCTTTCTTTTCTTTTCTTTTCTTTCCCTTCTCTTTCCCTTTCCCTTCCTTTCCTTTCCTTCCCCTTCCCTTCCCTTCCTTTCCTTCCCCTTCCCTTCCCTTCCCCTTCCCCTCCTTCCCTTCCCCTTCCCTTCCCCTCCCCTTCCCTTCTCTTCCCTTCTCTTTCTTTCTTTCTTTTCTTTCTTTCTTTTTATTTGAGATAGAGTCTCACTCTGCCCGGGCTAGAGTGCCATGGCGTCAGCCTAGCTCACAGCAACCTCAAACTCCTGGGCTCAAGCAATCCTTCTGCCTCAGCCTCCTGGGTATCTGGGACTACAGACATGCACCACCATGCCCGGCTAATTTTTTTTATATATTTTTAGTCGGCCAATTAATTTCTTTCTATTTTTGGTAGAGACGGGGTCTTGCTCTTGCTCAGGCTGCTCTCGAACTCCTGACCTCGAGCGATCCTCCCGCCTCGGCCTCCCAGAGTGCTAGGATTACAGGTGTGAGCCACCGCGCTACAAGGCTTTCTTGACTATCAAAAATTAATGACTGCTCCTGCATTGGGCCCCCTAGAACTGTATAAGCCTTTTGATTTGTTCATTCAAGAAAGGCAAGGAATTGGACTCAGGGTATTGACACAAATTTGTGGGGATCATAAGCAACCTGTACCTTATTTCTCTGAGCAATTGGATGTGATAAGAAAAGGATGTCCCACTTGTCTGAGAGCAGTAGCTGCTACTTATATTTTATAGGAAGGTGAATGAAAATTTACCCTTGGACAACTGGTGACTGTTCACACCATGCATTATGTATTACTCCTACTAGAACAAAAGGGAGGCTTTTGGTTACCAGGCAAGTGGCCGGATGGGTAAATATCAGGTTACTTTGTTGGATAATCCTAATGTAACTCTGAAGTTGGTGTCCATGTTAAATTCAGCCACCTTGCTGCCTATGAACTCTTATTCCCCATTCTATGATTACATTCAGATTATGGGCCAACTGTATTCTGGTCTCCAGGATTTGACTGATAAGCCCCTGTCAGACCTAGATAAGGAGCTCTTTACAGATGGAAGCAGTGTTAAGGAACAGGGACAATACAAAGCTGGATATGCTGTGGTTAGTGGTCAAAAGGTAATTGAGGCACAAGCCCCACTCCCTGGGATGCCTGAAAACATATACATTATATGCCTAGCTTGTCCTTTGGGGATTTTCATTTCAATGGCAAGACATCTCTTTAGTCAAGGTCTCTCAATCTATTGCCTCTTCTATTAACCTGTCTCTCTGCTGGATCAGCTACCTAAAACTGCTTTCATAAATTACTAGGGGAATTTTAGGATGGAGATTCCATCTGAGGAACACTGGGTCAATACTTCCTGGGATGGATCCCAGATAGGGATGGGTACTTCTTTTGACAGACTATACTACCTTGGTGGAGAGAGGGTGGCAACTTAACAACATACTAAAAAGTTTCAGTTACAGGCCCAACATGTTCGTTTTTCCTCATACCCCAACTATGTTCCATTTCAGCAGGAAGCAGTCAGATAGATTGATGTCCTGATGCCCCTAGATTGAAGAATGAACTAAAAAGGAGGTAGTTGTAACCAGGACCCCCACTGAACAAGTTTCAATGACCCCTATATAATCCTCTTCCTTAACTAACTGCTCAACGTTTTGAGTTGTTTCCCAGAAATGATGGATTTTCTGCAAGACAAAGTAGCTGAGATTCTGAAGGCCCCTGGGAAGTCTTCCTCACATCAAGATTCACCATCACCCACAACCTGCCCCCAATGCATGCAGCCCCTTGTGAGATACATTATGTGGCCCGTCCTTTAAAAGCTGATGATCTCCTTTAGTTGGAGAGACAGATCTGAGGCAGCTTTTGCCATTTTCCTGATAAGACGTCTGTCATAGTAAAAATTCCTGTCTTCCTTGGCAGTCCTCATTGTCTCAATAATTGGATCTTTGTGTGATGAGCAACTAGACCTAGACTGAAACCCCTTTGTGGTTTTGACAACACTTTTCTCCTAGATATTCATCTCCTATAGGTTTCCGCTCAAATGTCACATTCTTAGAAAGACCTTCCTTGACTACTCTTTCTGGAAATGCTCCTCCCCTCTCTATTTCATTACCCTGACTTAATTTTCATTCCAGCAATTATCACCATCTGACAAATTACATACTTACATTTTTGTGCTGTATGATCCCAACAGAATGTAAGCTCCGTGAAGGGAAGGTTTTTCCTGTTTCTTTCCACATAGCTGTATTGCTAACACCCATAACAGCGTCCTGGCACATAATTTAGACAGAATGAGTAAAAAAATGCAAAGTTGTGGTGACAGACATAGTTAGACAGGTTTAGAATTCTGTTAGGGAACATGTTCAGGGGTGACAGGATTTATTTGACCTACTCAGTGTCTTTGGGGCCACTGGGAGATGACCCTTTCCCTAACAGAGAGGTCTTGCTGTCCCCTTCACCGATTACTGTCGAAAAGAGGCCTGGTCCGCATCAGGATTTTTGACCCCAGTCAGGTGCTCTATTTCTCCTGCTCCTTGGGGGGCTGTTGCTGAGTTCTGAGACCCTCTATTAGACCTATTCTGCATTACCTAGGAAGGCACGAGTACCATGCCCAGCACCTGTTTGATAGCACTCTCTATTACTAATGGTGGATGCTGCAGGGAGGTAAATTGCAGCTTAGGAAGAGCTCTTCCCGTGTTTAATACTGCAGTAAGCATGCAGTCAGAGTTTTCGTCTTGTCTTTGTTTTCTCAGTCTTTGGAGACCAGCCTGGAATGGTCCATAGGTATCTGCATCAACCTGTAGTTCCTTCTTTGCACCACCAAGGGGCGTGCGGGAGGGAACGTTCTCTGCCGGGACATACCACTGAGGGGCGCAGAGGTAGGACAGTCTCATCCCTACTCCCACGTCTCTGTTCTCCAGACCTGGCCCATTCGAGCCTGTTGCGGCCATCACTTCTCCACCTCCATCCCTTCGCTTCCACATAGTGAATCCAGCCGAGACCGCGAAAGGGCAAGCGATTGCCTCCGGGATGTAAAGGGCGGGGTCAATGACCATCCTGGGTGGCGATTGCTTACCGCGGGAGGGCCAGATTAAGCCTTTCTGGGGTACGGAGCGGCCCCGGATGGAGGACCTTGTCCCTGCCTCCCTCTTTACGTATCTCGTTCCCATTGGCAGTCGACCAGGGGCAGTACCATGATTGCAGAGCTGTACTTCAGACAGTGGGATGACGGGTGTGTGTGTGGCTTTTTAGACTTAGAATTTTGGGGGCTACTCATCACCGACTGTCCCAAAGGGGCTGAAGATGCTACCCCGGCAAATTTCGCCCTAGTCACTTGCTTGTAGCCAGAGTCTGACGCTGAATCTCCGGGATGACGGGTGTTTTTGTATTTTTTTTGAGACAGAGTCTCACTCTGTTGCCTGGGCTAGAGTGAGTGCCGTGGCGTCAGCCTAGCTCACAGCAACCTCAAACTCCTGGGCTCAAGCAATCCTCCTGCCTCAGCCTCCCGAGTAGCTGGGACTACAGGCAT